>VDFB02326005.1:0-10287 GCA_007258455.2 Sequoia sempervirens
GTCAACATGGAAGAGACCTAAATGTCTCGATGCCTTGCATCATCCCCAAAAGGAAAACACAAGACAAAGAAAAGATAAAATGTTTATGAAATAGAGAAGAATGTAGGTACAAATAGAGGAATGTCACAAAGAGAGAGGGATACATCAAATATAATAGTATGGGGGAGATCACATTAGGTACATGCAATCACATAAAGAAACATGAAAAGGAAATTAAATGCAAGACTAGTAAAGCACATGTGATTCAACCCAGAGCAGGTCATCCACATCCCAATCTTGTTCATCATACAAAAGGAAGACAACTAGCCAAAGGGAAAATAGAAAGTTTCGAACTAGTGCCATTACCAAGTTCAACACTCTTCTTAGGAGAATTGTCATTTAAGCTTATAGAAGAGGAAAACAATGTATTCAACTCATTATGCACTTCTTCATCAATTTTAGCAACCTCATCATCATCATCCAAGTTAATTACAACTGGCTCATATGGAATGATAATGTCCAAAGAGGGGTTTAGCTTTTGTTGTGATTGCGATATAGGATATTTTTGTTGTGGAGAAGAGGGAGACTCATCGTAGATTGCTTTAGTAATGTTTGGATGATGATTTTCTTTGTTGTTTTCTTTGTTTAACCTTCGAGCAAGAGCATGACATCTATTCCTACGCTCTCTGGAATTTTTGATTCTTTTAGTACAATTTTCAAGTTGTGTTTGTGTAGGAGCAGGTTTATCATCCATAGGTTTATTTTCTTCCCTAAAGGGAGGAATGGAAGGAACCATAGGAGGTTGTTCAACCACTTTCTCTTTAGCTTTGTAAACTTGTTTTATCTTAGGAGGCGTGACAAGATTTCTTTCATTATCTCTTGGTCTTTTATAGGAGATAGGTAAAGAGTCTATTTAGGTTGGTCTTGGTTTTTTGGAATGGTTTCATCAAGGATAAGAGACTTAGTCATAGGTTGAGGCATGTTTCTAAGGGATATTTTTGCTATGCATTTCACCTTAAACTTTTGGTATGATTTAAAAAATAAGTCTTTACGGGGTTTAATAGATTTCATAGGCTCAGGCCAAAAGAAATCCAATGAGAATTTCCCTTGGGAAGACAAAGGATTAAAGCCACTGTGGTGCACAGTGAAAATTTCATTGTCAAAGGGAAACTTTAAGAATTTATGTATAACCAATGGTATGTCTTCCATGGAGTGTAGCCATGGATAACTGAGCTTCACATAGAATTGATCTTATGTCAAGATGATGGAGAATGAGACATCTAATTGTTTCAGTCCTATTTTTAGAGGAAGGGTGATTGATCCCATCGTAGGGAAAGCAAAACCATTATACGTTTTCATCCATGGTTTTGGTTTATCATATGTTTCTTGATAAAGTTCATACACAAGTAAGAATTCCTCAATGATCACATTCTCTCCAAAGATGGGATCAATTAATATCCCATTATTGGTCTTGTCATTGATTTGGATGAGTATGTAAAGAAGACCATTAGGTGCATTTCTAATTATATCTTTAGATGAGAAAGCAATGTCAAGAGGATTTTTAGTTTGGCCCTTACGAGGTTGAGTTTCGATCAATGCAATCAAACCTTTTATAGGATTTTTTTTAATAGTATTCATAGGACCTTGTTCAATAGTATCCATGTTTTCATCATCTGTGTCAACATTCAACACATCATTCTTCTTAGTTTCACTAGCTTTGGAAGATGAAATGTTATGATTTGGCCTAGGGTTGGTAAAGATTTGAAATTTTTGGTTAGGAGGGGCAACAGACTTATTTCCTTGATCATTAACACCTCCAATTTGAACTCGACCAGAATCAATAAGGTCTTGCACAAGATGTTTAAGAAATTATAATATTTGTGTCATTTCCATTTTGTTGGTGATAATAGCAGTAAGAATTTGATCTAAACCTCAGAGGTAAAGGTTTATTAGGATCAGGAGTTTTAACAGGAGGAAAAGTGATCATTTTATGCTCTAGAAGTTGTAACATTGTGTTATGGAGGGTATCGGGTAAGGGAGTGAATTGCCTATCCAGATCCCCAAATGTGAAAGGAGTTGTCTTTATAGAATCCACTTGGGTATCAACATGTTCAGTTGGTTGATGGGGATTTAGTTGAAGGAAGCATTTATTCTATTTCCTAAAAGGTTTATAATTGTTTTGATTTGCAGATTTAGACTTTTCAAGATGGATAGAGGTGGATTTTGTTTCACAACTACTAACTGAGTTTTGGTAATCATGAAGGGAAGTACACAAGTGTACAAAGGAGGGAAATTTAATCATTCCAAGCTTATCTTGTATCTTAGTTTGCAAGTTCTCAATTAACATTCATTGAAGGTGAGGATTGGGAATCTTTACGTTGATTTGGGAATAAAGAATTTGGTAACGTGAAATAAAGTTAGTAACCTTTTCATCATCCTTTTGCTTATATCTCATCAAATCAGCTAATGTCATCTTAGGAGTCATGTGCACTTGGAAATGATTTATAAAGGCCTCAACAAGTTCAATGAATGAATGAATTGAGTTTTTCAGTAATGAGGAAAACCACTCTAAGGTGATATCCTTCAAGGACCTAGGGAAAAGCTTAGCCAGGAGCTTATCTTCAAGGAAAAAATCACTACATAATGTGGTATAAGTGGTTCAACATGGTTAGAAGGATCTCCTTTCCCCCATATTTCTCAAACCTAGGAATCTCTAGATCTTGTGGTATTGGTGCTCTCAATATCTCCAAGGATAAGGGATTTATTTTGACATAGTATGTAGGTTGGCCATTTTGATTTTGGTTTATGGTGGAAATTTGCTTTTGAAGGAATGAAACATTTTGCAAGATTTGGTTAAGGATGGCGTCATTGGTTGTATTTTGAGATAGAGGTGAATATGGTGGAGGTGTATATGTGTTTGAAGGGGAAGTGAATGGAATGCTTATGGGAGGTAAAGTGGTAGGAGATATGACGTTCGATGCCACAAAAGTGCTAGGAATGCTAGCGAAAATACCCAAGGTAGGAATGAGAGTACTAGTAGGTTACATCATTGTTGTAACTTGAGTGTTGGTATAGGTAGGAATAGAGGCAATGGTTGTGGGATGAGGAATTTGGATTCCTCCTTGACTTTGGACATTATTCGAAGGTAAAGCATAGCTAGTTATTGAGGTAAGATGTTTTTTGAAAATATGGGCTAGGTTATGCACAAGTTCAACTCCTTCGCTTTCAATCATGCGATGTATGTTGTCTATGGTAGGAATAGCAATGGTTGAAATGTTTTTAGCACTCAATTGATTTTGTAGGTTTGCTAAGTCTTCATGGATTTGGATTATGTTTTCTTGTGGAATACTAGCAACCATTGTTTCACCACTTGTCACACTACTTGAAGGCAAAGAGTTGTTAAGGGTATGGTACTATCTAGTGAACTAGTGTCAACACTAGGAGCAAAAGAGATAGATAACCCAAGATCCATGATGATTGTACTATCATGGGATGACGTGAGTCTTGAACTTCATCTCACTATAGTATTAGCAATAGGACACCAAGTTGTAAAGCTCATGCAAGAAACAATCAATGAATGCAAGATAAATGTAATGAACACAAGATAAATGGTATTCTTTAATCTTGATTCAAATGAAATTAAGCTAGATGCAATGAAATGAATGAACTAGAGACTCTGCAAACTAGAAAAAAAATCTAACAAAAAATAGAAGCACAAAAATGAGATTTTTAATGCTATAAAATGTAGTTTTAGATCTAACATGGGACTAAATCGCCTAGATGGGCGTATGAGTCTTGATTAGGGTTTTTCACCATGATTCAAATTTTGTAAAACAGTCCACACAGAATACCCAAAAATCAAGTAAAACAACCAGTAATGGGACTAAATCACCCAGAGGGGTGTATGAGTCCCAAATTAGGGTTTTGACACTAATTTCAACATATTCTGAGTGAATGTTAGGTTTTTTGGTTTGAATGATGTCTAGACTAAGTGAAATCACTCAAGTAAATTTCAATGATGTAAGATGCAATAATGCAACCTATATGCACTTTCACTAATGCAAGATTTAGAAACCCTAGATGCAAATTAACTAATGCAAGATCTAATGCAAAGTTAATGTAAGCTAGATCTAGGACTATGATGCACTCCAAATCAAAAGTAAGGTGTTCTAAAGGCTAGGTTCAGAAAAATGAAAAGAGGGGAATAGGGTACCCCACCTTTTAGGAGATGGAACAAGGGATAAAGGCCTATTTCACCTATGTCCTTCAAATTTCATTCAAGGAAACCTTAGATATCTCAATCTAGGGATGGAATGAGGAAAAGATATTTCCAATAAGGTGTCCTAGGGTGTGATTAAAGACAATAAGGGAGTTCACCACCAAGAAAAGGCTTGGAAAGACAAGAAATGTAAATGGCATGCAAAACCTAATGATACGACCTAGAAAATGAACTCAAATCAGAATAATAAATTGGAGATAAATAGAGGTGCGCCTGGAAAGCTGAAGAGGCTTGAAATAAGGTCTGAAATCTCAAAAATCCCACCAAGAATTTGAATTTAAAATAGGTCCAAGCTAAGCAGGACTCATACGCCAGTTGTGGTGTATGAGTCCTAGTAGGCTAGGCTTAGGACACAAATTTTAAGAAATGCTAAGTTATATGCCAAATTCAGGACCAAGCCCTAAAACTTAGGTGGGACCCATACGCCCAAGGTGGCATGAGTCCCATATCACTAAATCTAGGTCATACAATTCAAAATCACTAAATTATGATTGGTCATCAGATATATATGTCGGGATCATCCTTGGAAAGATGCATTAAATAAGGCTTGTAGATGCAAAATAAGACCAAATAAAGCATAAAGAAGCCCAATTTTAGTAAGGAGGGCCCAAACAAGTGTGAAAATGTAAAGGGATACATTTTCCTACACTACAGTTGCTAAATATTCCTTTGAGGGGATCATATATTCATCTAACTCTTATTTCAAGTTGTTTGGAGCTTTCAAATATTTATCTTCTAATTGACTCTAAATATAAGTCTTCTAAGAAGGTGAATAGGTGTGGTAAGCGGTGGCATCCCCCTTTTATTTTTCTCAAAATTAATATTGATGTATCTTCACATGGTAACCTAGGTGCTATTAGAATTGGAAGATTTAATCACGCTAGTAATGGTACATTTATTTTTGTCTTCTTTGTGCTATGGGTATTGGTTCTAAAAATTTGATAGACTCTCAAGCTATTATAATGAATCTTGAAAAATCATATAAGTTGGATTAAGATAAGGTTATTTATGAATTTGATTCTTTGATATTGGTTTCTCTTTTTGAACAAAAATTGTTCTCATAAGTCCAAGAGGATTGCTTCTTTGGTGGAAAACATCCTCCGTGTTTCAATTTGAATTTTGACACTAAATCATTTTCTCATTCTCCTAAGGAATGGAATGTTGTAGTGAATTTCCTTGCCAAGTGAAATTTAGAATAAAATAAGCATTAGCTCATCTTCTTAAGTTAGGATAACTAACTTTTGATCATCTCAACTTGTATAACTTAATCATAATGATCAAATTACAAAGAAATAAGGGGTTTCACTCTTTCATTGGATATGATAATTATTATTTTTATTAATAGCTATTGACATTTAAAAATATCAAATTCTTAAAAGATATATTTATATGTATATATATATATATATATATATTAGACTGCAGGAATCGGTCGGGTATTCGTCCCCCTATAAACTATAGTGTGCCTAGTAAACTTGTTTCACATAACCAGTGACGTTGGCATGACACACCCTCCAATACCACGAGGACAATGGGGAGACTAGACCTCATGACCTCTTTCCTACAACAGGATGCTTTATCCAATCGAGCTAGGCCCACTGCCTCGTAAAAGATATTTTATTTCTAATATTTTAATATATTTATTTTAATCCTTTTAAAAAATAAAAATAAGAAATACACTAAGAAATTTTGGTATGACTTTTTGAATAAAAATCTCTAATGAGAATAGCACAATTACATACAAAGTTATTTAGGAAAAAAGAAATGACTCATGTTTTAGAGTTGCCCAGATTTGATAATAAGGACAAAACAAACAAATTTATTAAAATAGAGAGTAATTAAAATTTTGCAAGAAATGTTGGAATTTATTCAAACAAAGAGTTGAATGACTAATTTAAGTATTGTATGTAAAGTATTGATGACTAAATTATCAAGTTCACAAAAATATCACTTAAAATAAAAGTGAAATAAATTACACAATTACTACATATATCTAAAAGAACTATTCAAAAATATAGTATCAAGCATATAACAAACTAGATGAAACTAAATAAAATAATTGAATAAATATTTGTAAGGTTCCTTGAAACAATTAAATCCTAGTAAATGTAAAGAAAGAAGTGATTATACATTGGATCAACCACTCTCTTGTTGCTTCCAATAGGAAGGACATTGTACATATAACAAGTGAATATGATATGAATATTTTATATCCAATACATTTTGTAGACAAAATACAGAAAGAATTTTTTAAGAATTCAAGAAAAAATTATAATAGATTGTTTGAGAAGTTGCAATCATGTTTTGTATGTATAAATTAATTGTGTAAAACTTGTTATCAAAATCATGTTGAATTTCATATATGCCTTTACTCAGTTGTTAAAATCAGATGAATTTCATATGTCTTTAATCATACGAAGGTTATGGAAATATATTATCAAAATATAGTCATCCCTAGAAGTATAACATAATTTTTTAAGCTTATTGTATGTGAAAAATTAGAAGATTCAAACGATTTCAATGTGGAATTTATAAAAAAATCATGTTATATTGTCGAGATTTGAAAAGAAAAATATTAATCATTCAATAGGATTTTTTTGGAATAAATTTGAATATAAGATATACACAAGCAAGTCAACAGTTGAATCCAAAAATATATTCTCAAAATAAATGAATTGTCATACAATGAGTTTATGAATAAATTTTATAATATCATATATCTACATATCCATCATTGTTGTTGTGTAAGGTGGCAAGATAAATAATTTCTTGGGTAAAATAATTGTTTTCCATAAGGTTGTATTCTCTCTATTGTGAATTTTCTAAAAAACGACATATTTAGTCCTTGAACTAAGATTCAAAGTCAATATTATAATTTAGAATAGGTTGCAATCTTTCTAAAAATAATTATAGACATGTTGAATTCTATGTGGATGATGTAGAAAAAGGAACATATGAATGGGTTATCATAAAAGAAAATCATTTTTATAGTAGTGATGATATTGGTCATGATAGATGTGTACATGGAATAGATGATTTAAAGACCACTGGATGTAATCTAATGGATGTATTGGTTAGTGTTGAATTTACTCTTCAATCTTATATTGTTTATAACTTTCAACAACTCGACATATATGGTTTATCTAATAGCTTTTAGGGCTTTCTACTATATAAAACAATTATTTATGTAGAATATAAGCTCAAAAAAGGGAATGGTAGTACATGGGTGCAACATGCATTTTCTCATATAATCAATATTATCATTTAGAATAGGTTGTAATCTTTGTAATTTTTATAGACATATTGAATTCTATGTGGATGATGTATAAAAAAGAACATATGAATGGATTATCATAAAAGAAAATCATTTTTATACTAGTGATGATATTGGTCATGATAGATGTGTACATGGAATAGATTACTTAGACAATTTGATGTAATCTAATGGTTGAGTTGGTTAGTGTTGAATTTACTCTTGAATCTTCTATTGTTTATAACTTTTAAACAACTCAAAATATATGGTTTATCTAGTAGTTTTAATGGTTTTCTACTTATAAAATAATTATTTATGTAGAATATGAACTTGAAAAAGGGAATGGTAGTACAAGGGTGCAACAAGCATGTTCTCATACAATCACATGTCAAGAGATCAACCTCATTAATAATAGTTCCTATACTCTTAAAAATTGCACATATTAATGAGGTGAGTATACAATTTGTAGTGTCATAAATTGTCACCCTTGACAATTTCACACTAATCTTAGCTCCCCCTATGTGGTTTGACCTAATTATGCTCTTAAATTATCTTTTTTGTGGTTTTTTTGGGAAATTAGAATAAAATTGGGAATTAATATTTAATATTCATTTAACAATAGAAAAAACCCCAACATAGGTCTAGACTAGGGTATTATCATCCTTTTCCAGCCTATTTTGGCCTAATTTAAAATATGTTATTATCGGCTTTTGATAATTAATTTTGTGGGAAAATGAATATATGTATATTTATAAATACAAGTCTTTTTCACCATTTGAAATACTAATGAAATGATAGATCAATTGGGTAACCTAAAAAGAAATCAAGAGCAGAATAAGTAGAATTTACAACATTATTATTTAAGTTTCATGTTTGAAATGCATCAATGGGTATGTGTAGGATCATCATGGAAAAACTGAGCCCTTAAGTGGCAAAATATTCAAAAAAATCAGAGTTAGGCAACTTAACGTAAAAATTTGAATAAGTTATCTATATTATTCCAAAATATGTTAGAATAGAATCAGAGCAAATTGAATGTAGTTTCTAAACTACTAGGTTTTTTTTTAAATCTATTTGGTGAAAATTTGAAATTTCAATGCAGAGTACTTAAATTTCAAAGAAAAATAAGAAGTAGGTGTTTGTCTAACCACCCTAACCACAATAAAATGATAATATTTTTTATAAGATTTTAGATATAAGTAGAGGACTCATGTCCCTATGTGATGCATATTTTTTTGTAATTTATTTCCAAGTAAATAATTAATTATGATGTTTTTATTACAACTTTTAAAAAATATAAAAACTCGTATGTCTAACCACCTTAACTTGGTCAAAACTTCATGAAATTATTATTTTTAATCCTATAGTATGCAAAGCATAAATGTGATGCATGTTTTAGATTCAAAAATGTGATAACGCTTTGAAAGTTATAGATGTTTTTCAATCATCCTATCAATCATGACTTTAGTCGTAATTCAAATAGAAAATGAATAATAATTATTTATTAAATTCAAAGTAAAGCATAATTTATATTGGTGGAAAGTTGAGAATCTCCTTTAAAAACCTTTTTTTCATTTCATCAATTTTGGGTAAAAAAAGTTATCAGCCACATAACCTACACATACCCATCATATCGCCACTTTTTGGCCCATCATGATCCTGCACATACCCCAATTTCATATGTGAGTTTTTTCGTGTATTATGTAGAACCTTTTGATGCAAAAGCATCCCAAGTGAATGGGCTATTTGCATCAACCAAAAAGATTTGCAATTTTTTCTTCCAATTTTGGGTTGTTTTGGTTTGTTCTAACCTCTCAGTATTGATAAACCATGGCATGATCAAATTAGCAGGAAAACATGGATGCAACATTGGAAGTTGCAAAGCCATTCAATGAGAAAAGTTTGATTATTTAATGTTTCAGAAAAAAGGGCGTTCAATATGGAATTTGAAAACAAAATAATACTTGAAGATTTTAAATGCCAAGTATCAAATGTTAGATTCCTCTTGGTTTAAGTCTTCTTAGGAAGAGACGATCTAACCAAGATGAGGGGCAATGTATTAAGGAGAAATTAAGAAGAAAAGGAAACTAAAAGAGGGGGTGCAACTACAAAGTATAGAGAAGGATTTAAATAAAGTGAAATTATGAGAAGACCAAATAAATTGAGTTTAGAGTAAAACAAAATTAAATAGGTCATACAATATGTTGATGGTATTTTAAGAGTGCAGATAGGGGTGATACATCATAACAAGACTGTGTAGCACGAGAGAAATCCCAATGCCACATTTCATGCGAGGGGAGGATGATAATTTTTAACTACTAAAATTTTCCTTCTTAAGATATTCAACACCAATGTCAACATAAATGAGAAAGAATACAAATTGGTGGAAGAAATTGTGGCATGCCAAAAAAAAAGTTAAAGAAAGTGAATGGGAAGAAGAAAGGGCACAAACATAAGAATGATCAAATTAAAAATGTGGATAACGTGTGTAGGAGAGGAGGTCACGCCTAAATATGAGAGGATGGTTTTCTTGCAAAGTTGAAGAGGAAGATAAAACAAAATCAAAGATAGACCTACACATAGGAAGGAGGCAACAAGGGACTGTATGCAAAAAAAAGCAAGAAGATTGTCATAAGAGGCTACAAAGGAAAATAGAATGGGGTTGCATGAGTGAGAGGAGAGGGATGTTACGTCTCAAGAGGAGGAAAGAACTAGCATGGAAGATCAATCTCGATGGAGGCAGCTTCTACAATCATTAATTGAAAAAATTTGCAGA
>VDFB02326005.1:18384-45402 GCA_007258455.2 Sequoia sempervirens
CATAGAATAAGAGTCCAGAGATAATAGGTGATAAAGCACCCAGATGAGCATGTGGAATATGTCATGAGTAGGAATTGCAAAGAGGAGGAAAAATAATGAGTTGAAGAACTAAATACAGAGGAAAGACTTTGATAGATAATATGAGCAAATAATAAAAGTTATAGTCAAGTTTGGAATTTGAATGTTGAATGGTAGGAATATTTTCCCATTGATTTAAATAAATTATACATGTGAGATTTTAAATTTGTTTAATTTGATAAATTGAGGGGATATCGATTGGAAGTTTGTAATTGTGAAATTGTGCAACTTTCTGATCAATGAAATTGAATGAAAGACTGTTTGTTGTTGCAAGTAATTTGAGCAGAGTATTGTTTATTGGTTATTATGGATAGTGAGAGGGGAGTTGTCTACATCACATTCAATCAAGTAATCAATTCCCCTTATATGAGATGAGTACAATGAATTTAGTCCATCAAGGAAAGAAAATCTAAGTGGTAAGTTGCAACTTGTCATCCATCACTTGTTTTATCCATTGTGCCTCTTCTCGATTGAGGGTAAGCACTCTTTACATCATCATAGCCATTTTGGAGGTGGAAACACCAAAACAGGGTTGACTTAGCCAAGACCTTATACAAAACAACCCTTTCTCACCTCTCTTGTGTGCAGGTGGTAGATCTAAAAAAAATTGGGAGAATATTGAAGACATAATTGCAAGATCGAGCATTCAAGACTCCTACCTCAACAAATTAGGGCAAGAGGAATTAATCATCAATAGACAAAGTTTCAAAGTTGTGTCCAAGAAGGAAGAACCTATAGACTATGACCATCTAAGCTTTGTACATTCTCTGGACTAGGGTGCCACCACCCTTAGCCAAGCAATTTGAAGCCTAATTTACATGTCAAGTTCCTCTATCTCTGCACTCTATTGTTCTATTTTTCCATTTCTATTAGTTCTAAAATTGTTTGTAATTACATTAGTTTACTATACCTTCATAGTTGAACTAGACATACATTTTTAATCAAATCAAGCTAACTCTAATCAATAAAATCAATATCATTTCCCTAAAGAAAGAACCAAAACCCGTCCACCATTCTAGCTCTTCTAGTGAGGTTAGTATTCAAGTGGGTGTATGTGATCAATTTTGGTTCTCTCTAAAGTAATGTAGGAAAAAGTGTGATTTAGACTCTAGATCCCTTTTCTCACACCATAGGATCTACTAATACTTCTGGATTTAAATATTTTGTTAGTACAAAAAGGTTTCAACCAACTAATACCCTCTTATTTATAAGTGGTGTTAAATCTACTCATCTATATTGAGATTTATCAACAAACCTCCTCTCTCATATCCAACATGTATGAAAAATAGATGTATAGTCATCCAATATATACAAATGTACCTTTACATATAATTATTTGTAAAAATAAAATTACAACTCATCATTATGAGGTCATCTAATGTAGGAGCATCCAAGGTGTATGGGAACTCTATGTTGGCAAAAAAAAAAAAGGTTTTCCTTTTAGTTTTAAGTTACTTTTGGTGTTTTTTCAGTTGGTTTTGGGCTTTTCTTCAGGGGAATTTTAAATTCAATTTGGCTATTATTTTGGAGTTTAAAATATTTTTTCAACAAAGATTGGGGTTGGAAAACTTGTCAAGTCATCAAAATAGTTCCTTTTCGACACAGTTTTCCTAATTGACAAAGCGTCGATGAGAAAATTGTTTAAGTTAATTTTCAATTTCAACATATTTGAGAGTTCACAAACTGTTCAGTTCACTGGAATGTTCACAGGTTTGGAGTTTTGTTCAATGGTTGATCACCCCAAAGGGGAGAAGTTGATGAGAAGAAAGTTCATGGAAAATAATTTTGTCAAAAAAACTTTGTTTGGCACTTGCTTAAGTTTGTGAACTTCCTTAATCACCGAAAGATGCTTGTTTTAATGAAACTTCAAGTTAGCGTACCATAAGAAATATTCAATAAGGACTCATATGATGGTTTTTAGTATGAATTAGATTTAGAAACCTTTAAGTTTTATGTAGACACACAAAATATGCATACATGTCAATCCAATAGTTTAATCAAATAACCTTCATTTCATCCTTCAAATTAAATAAATCCACTTCATCATTACATCATTTAAATAAATCAATTAAATCCTAACATTTCATTAATTAACCTTTATCTTGCATCATCCTTTAATTAAATAAACTAAACTTTATTTAATTAAAAGCCTAAAGTCATATTTCTCCCTCTTGATTTAAATAAATCAAATATTCAAGTCAAAAGGGTCAAAACATCCTAATCATCATTAAGCTAACCAAATCCTGATTAACCTAACCTAACCACCCATCACATCCTCTAGCTTTTCCCACTTGCACAAATAAATCAATTTATTGATTTATTTAAATCCTTATTTTCTTTCAACTTGGCATAAAAATAGAATATTCCCTCAAGTTTGAAAATGAAGACAAGTTGACTTGTCCCTTCCAACATTGCATTAACTTCTCATTTTCATGTCCCCCTCTCAACATTTATTTCACAAATTTGAATTTGAATCTCCCTCTCTTGGGCACATTGGCCAAAACTTGCACATTCCTCAACCTATGGCAAGTTGACAAGTGGCCTCTTTTCATTGGTTTGTTTTTAGTCCCACATTCATCCATTTGGCCATTCTCTCATCAAAATATTCTATAAATGAAGGGCCTCATTCTTCATCAACTCATCTACATCTTCATGCAAAGTTACTCTCTTGATTTGAGAACTAATTTTGCTCTTCATCATAGTGCATTGCATCATTTCAGTTTTTAGCAAGGATTGGGAAAGGGTCATTAGCACATTTGACACCAATCCACTATGGAATAGGTACTTGTTATGCTTTCATAATGTCTTTAGATTTCTCTTGTTATTTGTTGCATTTTGAAGCATTCACATGTTATTTCATAGGAGCATTTTGATGAATTTGTAGGCCACTAACCCATGCTTGAAGTTTTAAGTGTTTGCAGATTTTAATAGGTGCTCACATTTTCCAATAGCTAACATCACATGTTCAAAAATTTCCCTTGTTGTCAAGAGATTGTTTTAGCGATAGTGCTAGTTTGTGAACTTGTATGGATGCCAAAAGGATTTCATGGAAGCTTAATTTCACCAAAAATGATGTATAAAAAGTAGAAATGAAGTCTTCGATGATAGACTTCTAGTGATCGAAATTCCTTGAAAGTGAAACATTTCTTAGAGGATGATTCGGTTGTGGTAGTTTACAATTAGTTTAACTTCCTATGAGCAGAGTATAAAAGACAAAAATTGATGAGCTATGAAGGGGTTTTGTAGCTGGATAAGGAAATTTTCTTGGTAGTTTAGAAATTGGATCAAAGGAAGAAGACTGCTAAAGGAAGATGGCATAATTATGAAAGAGAATGTGAAATTGAATATTATCAAAGGATTGGAAGAGACAAGAGGGACGATTCACCTAAAGAAAGAGGGTGATTAAAGGAACCAAAGAGAGGAATGTAAAAGAGGGAGTGGCCATGAGACAAAGGCCAAGTCTACTATTATGTAAATCTAGATTGTAACCTAAAAGTGAATGTAATAGTCTGAAGCATATGAATAAAGTAATTGAAAACTTGTGATTATGGATATAGTTTCTCGAGGTTGTTGACCAGTTTTATTTCTTTAAATTTCCATAGTGTTGTGTGGCTGCATGTTTGGGATACCTGGTAAGGTACCTTGGCCATGACTACATCAATTGGTATCAGAGCAAGATTGGTTTTACTGGGAAGGTGGTGAAAGTTGCAAAGTTACTCAAGATGAAGTAACGAGTGTTCCTGAGGATTGTAAGTCTTCCATAAGTGTGTGTGAGGATTATTGTAGGTGAAAAAGAGAAAACGAGAATGTGAGGCCTGTGAACATGAATTGGTCTTGAAATTTAAAATAATTTTGTGTTTGTTACAATAATATAGAAAACATACCTCAGAGGAGAAGAAATCCTAGATTAGAAGACATGTTTGAGTAACTATGTGCAGAGATGAGAAACAAATTATGAAATTTATTTATTGGATTGAGAAGAAACCCAGATAATATTTAGGACCACACAAGTGGTGAAGTGAGTGAGGTAGATGAAAGAGATAGGGAAAATGAATAGCTAAAGGATGCTAGAAACGAAATATTTTTAAGAGCCCTTGCCAAAATAACAAAAAATAATCAAATGTATGTGCCTTTAACTTCTTTGGAACATTGAATCTAGATGAGTTGATTGATTAGGTAGGAGAGTTAGAAGAATACTTTGATTTAGAGGAGATTAGAGACCCACATAGGGTAAAGATAGCATAGATAAAACTTAAGGGTCGCGCTACACTATGGTGGAAGGAGTTGCAAACAAAGGGTGGAAAATGGTGATCCAAGAATAACCATATGGAATGAGATGGTGGTTATAATGAAATCCAAGTTCATCGCTGGAGATTAGGAAATGGAGTTATTCTAGAAGTTGAAAAATCTAAACAAAAGAATATGAGTGTGAAGGAATATACTGAGAAATTCTACAAGATGGTGATTAGATCGTGATAGCACCTTTCGCACACATGATGCTCTAATACCCAAATGATGGCAAACTGTATTTTAGCAACTAGTACCCAAATTAAACACAAATCAGTCCTAGTAGTGAAATTCACTTGCCAACCAATAGGGCAACAATAGTCTTACACAAATTCAAGCTTTAAAACAAGAGCTTTGACAGTAGACTATGGAACACACATTCTTTGCTCAAAAAACACAAACATAAATCACAAAGTATGTTAAAGAAAGTTTGAATAGGTGGCTAATTTTGGTCAAACACCATCCATGGTTACTAAGAAATAATTCCAATGCATCAATGTTTCAAATAGCTAAAGAACAAACCACAAACTACGCATAAGATGTTCTTGTTACCATGAAACCATCATCCAAAATAAGGCGACAAAGGCACAAACAAGACTAGCATGAGTTCACATTGAACCAACCAAAAAAACCATGATATTCGTAGAGTCAAAAGAAATTAACTACAAATGCATTGATTCCTGAAAGAACCGATCTCCCAAACTACAGAACTCAACAACAGATCAGCCTCTCATTCTTTCAATTTTAGAATTGGCCTTCCCTCTCTAATTCCTATTTTCCAAACTCAAAAATGGATTTTTCTATTTTTTTCTTCATCCAAAAATGTTTCACCCTCCCTGGCAACGACTCCTCAAAAACCAACGATCCTTTGGCAACAACTTCATGCAAAATGGGGTGACCCTCCTTTCTCTCTTACTCCAAGCAGAATTTTCCCACTATCAATTGTCGCCAATCAATTCTCTTCACAAAACCCATCCCCTCTCTATTTCTTGGTCGAACCTTCTTAGAAACTATGGCATAAATCCATTATTTTCTCCAAGCATTGTAACTTCCTCACTCTTCGATAGCCACTAGAAAGGAAGAAACAATCCTCTTGTTGCCTAAACAATGAAAGGCCACACCTACCCAAAAAGAGGAGAAACAAAAAAATATAACACATAACACCAAAAATTCAAAAACAAAAGATTGCACAACAAAATTGTTCGATGCCCCTGCATCAAGCTCCCCGGGGGAGTTTTTTGTGAGCATGGCTCACAAAGGGGGTTGGGTAGTAGGACTACCCTTTCAAGCTCCACGCATTTGCAGCATACCCCTTATGTTGATAACTAGCAACCTATACCCTCACTTCTTCCTTTTCTTCCAGCATATGGTTGGATTAGTTCCTCTAGACATCAAGCTCCATAATGTGCTCTTTATGTTCTTCCCTTGGATTTTTCTCCAGGTAAGATTGTCATTTCCACACCCCTTCTCATCATTTCCAACATATTTCACCCACTCTCCAGATAGTATCTTATTGTTGTATCTTTCCCACTCATATGGCATTTTCCTTTACATAGCAATCATTGCATCTTCAATAAAATCATCTTCAACTATATTCAAGGGGTTTGAAAACTATGATGGTACCTCTTCATAGACGGTTGCACTATTTGTCACACCTCCTGTCAGTTCAAGCCACTCTCTTTCAACAGCCTCAATTTGAAGAATCAAATTATCCTCCACTTCCTCTTTTGTTATCTCCACACTCTGTTCATGTAGATTTGTGCCCACACATCCATCTTGGCACTACTATTTTGAACTTTCCTATATCTTTGCATCCTTGAAATCACCAATAGCTACCCCAACTTCGCAGTCAGCTGTGTCAACACCCGTGCAACCTTGAGGAAAATAAAGGTTCACCTCCTTAGTTACTACTGCAACTTCCTTTGACTCCCTCTCATTTATCAACTCTTTTCTTCTTATCATCATAACCTTACTACTGTGGCTCTCCTCTTTTGATTCTTGCAAAAGCAACAAGGCATGTTTAAGTTCGTCTTTCTCAAAAGTGTATGTATTACTTCTTCCATCATGTATGGCATTTCAGTCAAACTGCCAAGGTCTACCAAGTAGCACATGACACACATCCATCGGCATGATATCACACACAACACTATTCTTATAACTACCTATTTGAAATTCAACCAAAGCTTGTTCATCTACCAACAACTGATGCCCTTTCCAAAGCCAAGAAAATTTATGAGTAGGATGTTTATTTCTCTTAAGTCCTAACTTATCCATTATTTCTACAGCCACTAATTTATCCATATTACCACTGTCAATAATTAATTTGTAGCACTTACCTTCAACTTTGCACTTCGTTTTGAATAGAGCCTTCCTTTGTACCAATTCATGACTCCTTTGGCAGTTTCAACGAGATTCTTCTAACTCAAGTTCTTCCTTTCTTGGAGAAATTGATCTCGTACTCTCTTGATCTATTTGCACCACCTGATTCCTCCTTTCAAACCTTGTGTAACCTCCTTGGGAAGATTATGGACACTCCCAACTCTTGTGACTCACATACTGATTACACTTAAAACGTTTACCTACAAATCCTCTGTCTCTTCCCTGATAATCATCGCTTCTAACATATCTTTCTCCTCTATCTCGATAACCTCCTTTTTCTGACTTAGCTTGCCCTCTCAAGCTACTTGCCTCTCCATCTTAAAGGTGTCGTTGTCCTTTTTCTGCATAGCCTCATCCTCTACCTCATTCTTGTTGATTCTACCTCCTCATACACTTCTCCTCTACCTTAATGGAAAACTGGTAAGCTTCCTCCAAACTTCTTGGTGACACTAAACTCAATTCATCCTACAAACTGTATCTCAACCCATTCAAATACCTTTCCACCTTTTCCAAATCCTCTTCGCTATGGCTTGATCAAATCACCAACTTGTAGAACTCTTATGTGTATTCCTTGACTGACATATCTTTTTGCTTTAGATTCTACAATCTTTTGAAAAGACTAGTTTGATAATCTTTCAAAAGAAACTTCTTCTTCAACTTAGCAACAATTCAATCCCACGAGGTAATTGTTTCCTTGTTCTTCTTTTTTCTCTTAGATTGGACATAGTCCCACCGCATAGCAGTGTGGCCCTTGAGTTTTGTGCAAGCAAATTTCACTTTCCTTTCCTCTGCAACTCCCTCATACTCAAAATACTTATCCAGGTCATTAATCTAATCTATAAGTTCTTCTCTGTTTAGACTTCCTGAATACATTGGAACCTTGATTATTGTCTTGGCTCCCACATTCATCATAGCCCTGATCAATTTTTCTTCCACTACTTCGGGTTCTTCTTGATCTCCCTCATCATCTGCTTGTGGTTGCTCTTCCTCTTCAACATCACTGGCTTCAACCATTGGTGTTCCTCTTCGATGTGTTCTTTCCATGGCATCCATTTGTGTGGTCAAGTTCTGCAACATTTCAAGGACTCTATCATCATGTCCTCTTCTACCTCTTCCTCGACCTCCTCTACCTCTCAATACTCTCGGTGAAATTCTTCCCACACCTCATTAGCCCCAAATTCTTGGGCTCTAATACCAAATTGATAGCACCTTTCACACTCACAATGCTCTGATACCCAAATGATGGCAAACTGTATTTCAGCAACTAGTACCCAAATTAGACACAAATCAACCCTGACAGTGAAATTCACTTGCCAACCAATAGGGCAACAATATTCTTACACAAATTCAAGCTTTAAAACAAGAGCTTTGACATCAGACTACGGCGCACACATTCTTTGCTTAGAAAAAAGAAACATAAATCACAAAGTATGTTAAAGAAAGTTTGAACAGGTGGCTAATTTTGGTCAAAGACCATCCATGGTTATTGAGAAACAATTCCAATGCAACAATGTTTCAAACAGCTAAAGAACAAACCACAAACTATGCATAAGTCGTTCTTCTTACCATGAAACCATCATCCAAAATAAGGCGAAAAAGGCACAAACAAGATTGGCATGAGTTCACATCGAACCAACCAGAAAAACCACGATTTTGATAGAGTCAAAAGAAATTAACTACAAATGCATTGACTCCTGAAAAAACCGATCTCCCAGACTACAAAACTCAACAACAAGTCAGCCTCTCTCATTCTTTCAATTTTAGAATCGGCCTTCCCTATCTAATTCCTATTTTCCAGACTCAAAAACGGCTTTATTTGTTTTTTTTCTTCATCCAAAAAGATTTCACTTTCCCTGGAAACCACTCCTTAAAAACCAACAATCCTTTGGCATCAGCTTCATGTAAAATGGGGTGACCCTCCTTTCTCTCTTTCTCCAATAAGAATTATCCCACTATCAATTGTCACCAATCCATTCTCTTCACAAAACCCGTCCCCTCTCTATTTCTTGGCCAAACCTTCTTAGAAACTGTGGCAAAAATCCATTATTTTCTCCAACTTCCTCACTCTTTATTAGCGATGAGAAAGGAAGAAACAAGCCTCTTGTTGCCCAAACGAAGAAAGGCCACCTGTCCAAAAAGAGGAGAAACAAAAAAATAGAACATATAACACCAAAAATTCAAAAATAAAAGATTGCACAACAAAATTGTTGGATGCCTCTGCATCAAATCAAGACAACATCAAATGGATAGAGAAAAGGTGACCAAGTATATAAATGGGTTGAGATTCAACATTCAAAATGAGATGAGCATGTTGAAGATTGCCTTAGTCCAAGAGGCATATCAATATGCATTAAAGGCAGAGTAGAAGATACTTAGAAGACAGTAGAATAATTGTAGAAGCAGAGGGAGATTTGCAACAAGAAAGTGCAAGGAAGTAATAGAAAAGGAAATGAAGTTTGTGTGGAAGTAACCAAGCCTAAGTGGAGTAAAGAGGTAGGGAAAACACAAAAGGAAATTAATGTTCAATAGTAGGATGTGGTAGAAGTAGCGAGGGATTCTTTGGTAAGTGTTTCTATATGGAGAAGTTGGTCATAGGGCTTATGAATGTCCACAAACACAAGAGGAAAGCAAGAAGAGTATAGTAAGAAATCACTTGGCACAAGAGGATGAAGAGAGTGTCGCATCACCAAAAGGTGAGGGAACAAAAGAAGTTAAATCTATCAAGTTGAGGAGAGTGCTAGAAAATCCTAAGGGAGTTGACGATGGACCATTCCAAAGAAGGTATCTCTTCCAAACTATGTGCAAGTTCAAAGGTATGGTAGCATAGATAACCTAGTCTTAAAGGAGATGGTAGAGAAACTAGGTTTGAAAAAGTGTAAACATCCCAGTCTATATAAAGTTTCTTAGTTGCAAAGGGAATATGAGTTGATTATAAATGAGCAATGTTTAGTTAGTTTAAAGATAGGGTTTTATAGGGGAAAAGTGTTGTGTGATGTGATGTCAATGAGTGCATGTCATGTGTTGTTGGGAATACCATAGAAGTTTGATAGGGAAGCCATTTATTATGGTAGGAAAAATGTGTACACCATCAAGAAGGATGGGCAATGATATGTTTTGAAGTCTCTAAGAGAGGAGAAATCGATAAATAAAACCAATCCCATTGTTTTTTTGTAGGGGAAGAAAACATATTCTAAAGGAGATAGAGGAAGTTGAGTATAGCCCTTGAAGATGCCTAACACGCATATTGCAAATGGGAAGAGTGAACAAAATATTGGTTGTATGCAACAACAACGTAAGGGTAAAGGGAACAACAATAAGAACACAAATGGTTATCAAGAGAGAAGATTTTTTGAGAGGATGCATCCCACATTACAATTGGGAAGTCACATAGATTTTCATGGAGGCCTTAATTCAATCCTAAAGAGAAAGACCGATAGAAGTAATTTGTGAGTTGAGGATGGAGAGGAAGAGCATAAGGGAAGAAGTGAAAAAGTTCTCATGGATAAAGAGCAGAGATGGATCAAGAATGAACATGGGATAACTATCTTGAGCACTTTCAAATGTCCCTTAGTTTCCATCTCTAGGAACATTTCCTTACCCATGCTTTCTAATGTAGGAGCATCCCGAGTTTGCATCACCCAAAAACACTTCAGATGTTTTTTTTAGTTTAGGCTTAGTTTTTGTGTGCTTTCAATTGGTTTTGTGGTTTTTCCTTAAGAGAATTTTAAATTTGATTTGGCTAAGTCCTTTTGACGTAGTTTAATATAATTTTTAAGAAAATATTGGATTTTGTGAACCTTCTAGGTCACCAAAATAGTTCCTCGGCAACAAAGTTTGCCTAAATGACAAAGTGTTGATGAGAAAATTGTCTAAGTTAATTTTCTATTTTAGTATATTTGAAAGTATGTGAAATATTCAGTTTGCAAAAAGATTTGCAAGTTCAGAGTTTTTTCAAATGTCAATCACCAAAAAGGGGAGAAGTTGATGAGAAGAAAAAGTTCATAGAAGATAATTTTATCAACAAACTTTGTTTCAGCACTTGTCTAAGTTCACCAACTTGTTCACCGAAAGATGTTCATTTCAAGGAAACTTCAAGTTAGCGAACCATAATAAATGTCGAAGAGGACTCATACATGATGGTTTTTGGTAGGAATTCAAGTTAGCGAACCTCTAAGTTCGTTGATAGATGACATCACGAGTTCACCAATTTCCCCTGTTGTCAAAAGAAAACTGTTTCAGTGATATTTCTAGTTCATGAACTCGTACTACTACCGAAAGGAGTTCATGGAAGCTCATTTTGTTTTAAAATGATGCAAAAAAAAAAAAATAGAAATAAAGTCTTGGATGGCAGATTTCTAGTGATAGAAATTCCTTGAAGGTCAAACATTTATTGGAGGATAATTCAATTGTGGCACTTTATAAATGGCTCAACTTCCTACGAGGAGAGTATAAAAGAGAAACTTTGATGCTATGAAGGGGGTTCATGGCTAGCTAAGGACAAGTTCTTGGCAATTTATTAAGAGGATCAGAGGAAGAAGACTTTTGAAGGAAGATGGCAGAATTATGAAAGAGAATGTGAAATTGAAGACTGCCAAAGGACTAGTAAAGGCAAGAGGGACAATTCGTAGTGAGGAAAGAGGGTGATTAGGGGAACCAGATGGAGGAACGTAATAGAGGGATTGGCCACGAGACAAAGGGCAACTCTGCTATTATCTAAATATAAAATGTAACTTGAAAGTGAATGTAATAGCCTGAAGCATATGAATAAAGTAATTGAAAACTTGTTGTGATTGGAGATATAGTTTCTAGAGGTTATTGGTTTTATTGCTTTGCATTTTCATAGTGTTGTGTGGCTATGTGTTTAGGCTACCTCGTAAGGGACCCTAGACATGACTGCATCACCATATATAATGAGCTACTCACCATCTAAAATAAATAAGTAGACCCACAATGGAATTCATGCACTTGGTGATAAGATAGTGCACACTCTATCTCATCCTACATAAAATAGGAACATGTGAACTATATCCAATGAAATAGTTATACTAATTGATAATCATTTCACATCTTTAGTAACACTCATAGAAAATGATGCATGTAAATACTCAATAATAGTTTATCGTCGTAAGAGTTATATTGTAACACCCCTCCATTTTGTGCTCTGTTGATCAGACAATGTTTTTCTATGTTATGCCTTGTTTCTGTTAACACTTGAATTAAGGTGCTTGGTTGCTATTTGATCATTGACTGTTAAGCGATGTGAATGTTCTATTTTGATGTGATGGCATTTTACTCCGACGTTATCATTAAGGCATGCTTTGGATTAGCTTAGCAGATATTTGAAATTAACAATGCTTTATGCTTTTGATTATATTATTGATGTTAGATTCGTCAGTTAGTAATACTATATTGGTGAAGGGGACGAGATTACATCACTCGCATGCGAGCACCTGTGATTCCGTGATTTCCCCTTCATGGTGTGTCTACTATGTTATATGCATGTTCGACACTCGTTTTGTTTGCAGGACTGCAGGTACAGGACATCGACTCCACCTGGTTTCATAGGTCTGAGCGTGTCCATTGACCAACAGTAATCGATTGGGAGATAGTAGCTAGGTTTTTTGTGCCAAGTCATTCCCTTGGTCATGGTGTGCCGTCGGGTCGTAGTGAGTGTAGTTGTTTTATGTTGTCCCTTTCACCTTGGTTTTATTTAAATTCAAGATATAAAAGTAAATAAATGGCTTTTGTAGTTAAGTTGTTGTTTAAATAAATCTGGCTATATTGTTAAAAATGTTATTTAATTTATTAAATAATTTAATGTAATTAATAAAATAATTTAATCTCTGATTAGATTTATTTTATTGATTAATTAAATTAATTGTGTTGAATTGATTAAGTTATTCTTTTGAATTAAAAGTGTTAGTTTATTTTTGGAAAGAAAGTTTTAAAAGTTTAAATTCTTTTGTTTGAAAAGAAAATTTTAAATGTAGTAAATTCTATTTGGAAATTAGAATTTTGTTCTAAGTTATTTAAAATTCAAATATCTTCAAAAAATGCAATAACTTTGGGTGGAAAAGATATTTTAGAGGAGTTGACTCAATTTGGGGAAGATTTGGAGAAGCCATGAAATTTCATTTTGAATTTGAATTTGAGTTTGGGGGAGTTAAGATATTTCATTTGGGTTTTATTTTCACTTCTTGTTTTGTTTTTGGATGGAGAGTTTTGGTTGCAAAAAGAAAAGAGGGTTTTGGGTTTTGGATTCAATCTTGGTTTGAAGGTGGAGATCTTGGGATGGAATGGTGGAGGAGTGGAATCTGCAGAGGAACTCAACATCAATTTGTTCTTCAAGTTCATGGTCATAGGTTCTTTTCTGTTTATTTGTTTTGAGAATTAGATTTTCAATTTAAAACTTGTGTGTGATCAAAACTGAAAACCTTTGTGGAGATCATGGACAAAGAAAACAACAGAAAAATTTAGACAATAGAGATTTAAAGAAAATCTTGAAACCCCTCTGTTTAAAATTGAAATTTCCAGAATTTGAGTTCTTGAAATTGAGTTTGAAAGAGTTTCTTAATTTTCCGTAGAAAAATTACTCAATCTGAATGTAAAATGAGAAATATATATATATATATATATATTGGTAATATATATAATATGCATAAAATTTCATGCCTGGAAGTCTCTCTATCAAATGTTTTTGTGAAAAAACCTAGGAAATTCATAGAACAAAGGAAAAAATGTTTTTATTTTATTTGTGTTTAATTTAAAAATTTATTAAAAAAATTGGTGGGGGAGGGCCTGCCCCACAGCCGCCCCCCATAGGGAGGCGACTGTGGAGGCAGCGGCGCTGCCTTCACAGCACCCCCTGTGGGGAGGGCTGCGTAGCAGCCTCCCACAAAGCCGCGTCCCTGCTGCAAGGGTTTGAAGTTTTTAAATTTTTTTTTTTATTATATATATATTATGTGTTATATTTTTTTTATATATATTTATTATTTAAATATATGTATAATATATATGTATTTTATACATATTTTAAATAATTTGGGAATATATTTTATGTTTTGGGATGCAAATGGTTTATTTTAAATATATATATTTAAATAATATTTATATAATTAAATATATATAAAGATATATACATTAAGTATATATTTTTATATATACATTTAATGTATATTTATATTTAAATATAAGTTAAATTGAAGATGGTGATTTTATTGTGAAGGTGCAAAGAATGATTTTATAATAAAATGATTTATTTAAAAGATTGATTTTGATCATTATGAATAAAATTGAGAAAATGGAATAAACTTGTCAGCCTTAATATTCCTTGAGTTGCTAATTAAATTTGATTGACTTCTGAGTTTGCGTAAATAATATTGATTATTTAACTGATTACTTGCACTATGCCATCGCTTTGCTTGGATTTAGAATATCCTAATGATGGGTTATTGAATCACCTGAGATGCTTCCTAAGTGATGTTTAAGTTAAAGATTTTATTTTAAATTTAATTATTGGGAATGAGAATTCCTTAAATAATATTTATTTCTATTAGGTTTGAATAAAGAATAATATTTTAGTATTATGGAACATGTGAAAATTAATTAGTATAATTGTGTTTGAGTTGGAAGGCGTATGCAAGTTTCAATTTTAGAATTAGTGCTATTGTACTTTGGGAATTAAGGTTAGTGCAATGATTAAATATTGGTTAAGGGTTAGGGATTGTAATTGAAATGAATATGGTTAATGTGTTTACAACGACTTGTTGATTTAATGGAATCTTGAAGTTCTTGTAAATGATTTGTTAAATGTGAGGATTATGTTCGTAGTTAAGTTATATGGATTCTAACTAGGAGCAAAATTGATTATATTTAATATGTGTAAAGAAAAGAGTTATTTTATTATGATGTTATTATAATGGGTAGAATGTTATTTAAAAGTTCTTATATTCTATTGCCTTAAATGGTGAATAGGGAATGATGGTTGCTTTCTATACTGCAAGGAATAGATAAGGTTCATGAAAAATTATAATGTCTAGAATGTATATGTATAGTTAAAAGATTTAGTGTATGATGTATTTATGTACTTGGGTTCTTATTTTATGAGAAAGATTGTTGTGTCAAAATACATTATTAGTTATTTAAAGAATGTGTATTTATATGATTGTTGGTTTAAGCGGATTCATATTGGTATTGTATCGGCAATATTGTTATGATTGTAAATTTATGAGTGTACCTTGGTAGTGCTAAGTTTTGCTTCCAAAAGCTAGGGAACTCTTTAATTGAGTTGCTTGTTCTATTTGGAGTGATTTGATTATGTAAGTCTTCCAGTTGGGATTTTAATTTAATTGAGGGATGTCGTAATGTGTTAGTCAACCTTCATTTTTGCCTTGGGTAGTAAGTCTTAATGTACCCGTTGTTTTACCCGGTTTTCACGAACGAGGATGTTTTGTGCCTCCTTTGGAAGGAGTGGAGTATGTATTTTGTTGCCTCCAGTGTTTGGAAAGCGTTTTGACATTTGTTTCCTCCAGTGTTTGGAGTGGGTTTTCATTATATGTTCCTCCTAGAGTTGGAGCGATCGTTTATCTTGTTTGTATTCCTTTTGGCATCCTTGGTGATTGGTTTCGTGTTGGTTTGTTGTCAAGTAGAAGAGTGGCTTCTGTTAAGGGCCAGAGCCCAAAGAGGTAAACTAGGAAACCTTCAGAAGTGGTTTAATCAAGTGATAACTAAATTAATGTACTTAGAAGTTAGGTAGTTTTTCACATTAATTAGCGATGGGCTATATATATTACATGAGTTTGACCTAAAACAAGTCTCACCTCTCAGAAAACCAAGCTATTTGTATTCTGAGAATAATCCACAGTGAAACAAGCTTGATTAGTTCTTGCTAAACGTGAAATGGTTTAATTTACATTGAAATCCGAATCTCTCCAATATGCTCCAGTTCTTTGTGTCAGAGAATTAACTCCCAACTGATATTTTTAGTCTCTGGTGGTTGTTTACTGTTCCTCCGGCAGACCTTGCATTTACTTTTCGGATGAATCAAATCATATTTTCCAACTCGCATATTAATATGCTGAATCAAATTAGATTTCAGATTCGCATTTAATATGCAGCTCTCTGATTCGAATCGCATTTTTGTGAAGCCTAAAACCCTGATTTTTACATTTTATAGATAAATTGAAGCAATGATTGTTTTGTGGTCGGGCTTGGTAGGGCTTCTTCAAATTTTCCTGTGAACTACCCATTTATTCTCATTGGCATAATTGAGAAACAACACACTTTGTGCAGAATCTTGAGGTAAGTCACTTGCCATGGTCTCGGTGAGTTTTAATTTTGGAATCTATATGATGCTGATGGTTTATTTATTCTCTTTTCTTTTAAAGCATTCACACAGATGCATATTGTTTTTTAGGAAAAGTGAGGTGAGTGGCGGCTATGGAAACTACAGTAGAGGCATTAAGTGTGTTCTTTTACCTTATGTTTCCTTCTCCTTCTATGCTGGCATATTCTTTTTCAACCTTATTTCTCTCTGACACCTTATGTTTCCTTCTCCTTCTAAGCTGGCGTATTCTTTTTCAACCTTATTTCTCTTTGTTTGCTTGGCTTGATAGGTTAATGGCAGCCTAGCTTTCATGGGGATTTTGTTTTGTTAAAATTTTTTCTTTTCTCTATTTTTCCTTAAATCATTTCATACTCCAACCCTATTAACTCTTCGCATTTTCATTTGCAAAAATACAAGGAAAATGAGTGGTAGAAAAAAAAATGGTGGTGTTTCAATGAAAATGTGTTGTAGGAAGCTTAAAACTAGAAGACAATGTGTAGGGCATCCAAAATAAGCGTTGCATTTTTTTTGGTTCAAATTTTAATGTTTAAGTTTGTGTTTCTTTTAGCAGATTGAAGAGGGGTAAACTCCCTATCTGGGGCGTGGTAGCCTGTAGTAGGTTGCGCCCCTCAGAGCTGCCCCCATTAAAGGGCACGACCTTTGTGGAGGATTCGTGCCCATCCACAATCCACTGATTTTTTTTTTCACATCATTTATTTAAATTTATTTATTTTAAAAAAAAATAAACAACTTCTGATTGTAAAATATTATCAACTGTTTACTATTTTTATATATTCTATGTACAGGACTGTAGTTTCGTTTATCTGAGTTCTAAAGCAATTTCCAGGTTAAATAGGAAATGGAAAGAAAATGTAAATGGTAGTTAATAGAAACTTATGTATTTCTTGCCACAAGCATAATAAAATCTGATTGAAACTAAAATTTTCTATCTGCGAGGAAAGTGCAAAGTCCATATCTACTTCATGACCTTCATTTCCTAACACATTGACTTATAGCATGCTGAATCTGCCGATTTCCATACCACCCTCTAGACTTTATCACTATATTCATATCCTTACATTTACAAATTTATGCTCAGAAAATTTTGTGAATGGTAAAAGTAGTTTGACTACTGCATGAAATAATAGTATAATGTAAAGCACATGCATTCCATAAACATTAATTTAACTTGTACAAGCAAGCATGAACAACATTAGCCTATATTGTGCAGAGTGGAGAGAACAAATTGCTAACATCTAATGCATATGGGTACATATAATTTTTTTGAGAGGGAACTTTCAGATAGAAACAATTGGCAAAAGCTATAGTAAGAATTATGATTTTTCAAGGCACTCTTTCAAAATCTTTGTACTTGGGATTTTTTTTTTCTTTTTGTTTATTTTGGAGAGATAGAAAAAGTCTTTGCATATAGTTTTAGAATCAATACAAACCTGAATATATTTCCAAACATTTGATGTGTACTTGATATCTTGTTACAAGAGATCTAAATATGGTTATTGATTTATTAACATAATCAAAGTATATTTGTCAAAATATCAAATAAATGAGCAATCAATTTTTTTTCCCAAGCTCATTTCATACACTCATAAGGAATCATTGACTACAAAATCTTCAAAATATTTCTCTATCAGCGTAACCCTTGCAGTCCCTTCTGTTGCAAGTGAATAATCATATTCTTATATTATTAGCTGATAGGCTATATATGGTTGTGAGGTTTCGGCCTGAAACCTGTCTCACGCCGCGAAACTTGTTTCTTGTTCGGTAAACCTCGTCAGAAAACAGGCTAGGAAATAAAATGCATTGAATGAGAAGAAATTTGATTTTTGTTAGATCTTTAGTAGGTGATCAAATCAGTTCTCCAGTAGCCCATCAAATCAAAATTTAATTGCAGTGTTTACCCAGGCGGCTAAATGTATTCTCTGTGTTCCATTTCTTCACAAGAAGCCCAAGCAAAGGATTTTTTCTATCGTAGTACAGGCGGTGCCATTAGGTTCCTCTTGCTCTCTGGTATAGGCCTCAGTTACTGTTCGTGGGTTAGGATGAAGGGCAAGGCAAAGCACAAGTATCTCGTGAGGAGCAACATGAATCTCTTAAAGACACTGTGAAGCCCAACATGGGGGCAGGTTGGTTCAATATTCAACAGATGAAGAACGCCATAGTCAATTTCAGCGCAACCAATGTGGTCAGCCAAGGTAGTTTCAGAACAGTGTATAAGGGCATCGACTCACCGATGGTCGCTCGATCACGTGTAAGAGGATCACAAACTGCATTGCGGAAGGAGAAACTGAATTCGTAAACGAGGTGGAAATTATCAACAGTATTAGGCACCAGAATTTGGTGGCTCTCAGAGGCTTCTTTTTTTCCAGTGATGACAAAGAGGGGCGCGGGAGATTTCTAATTTATGATTTCATGGTTAATGGCAGCCTCGATGAACACATTTTTGGAGGGTACAATGAAAACAAGGCTCCCTTGAATTGGGAGCAACGAAAGAACATCGCCCTCGGCACGACGAAGGGCTTGTGTTATCTGCATTATAGTATGCAGCCGTAAATTTATCACACAAAGATATCAAGGCTACTAATATTTTGCTGGATGATGAAATGAACGCCTGTGTTGCGAATTTTGGACTTGCCTGGATGACCACACAAGGCCAGTCGCATCTCACCACGAGAATAACGGGTACCCATGGCTACTTAGCCCCTAAATATGTCCTTTACGAACAACTTACAAATTGGAGTGATGTCTACAGCTTTGGCATTGTATTGCTCGAGATCATGAGCGATAGAAAAGCTTTGGACACTTCAGCTGAAGAATTTCTTATTATGGATTGGGCGTGGAAGCTTCTCAACAATAAAATGAAGCAACAATTGTAGGGAGATCGACATTATTGCATACACTAGACATCAATTATGTGCTAACGACATGCCAATTGAAGCAGCTTTGAAGGTACAATTCTATTTCCTTGGGGTGTATACTTCTGTGTTTCCATAATAATTTGTTGATAATTTTGCAACTGGCTGATGGCTCAATACGAAATGTATGTGTAGAAATTGAAATTCTACCCTTTAGTAAATTGTTTTTTTTTTGGTGAAGCTAGGTCATGGTTTAGATGATTAATACCAAACCATTGAACCAATATTAAATAATCCATTTGATAAACCATTGCTGAATTATTTACCCTATGGGCCTACAACTATACTAGGTACCTAGTCGATTCAATTTAGGCAAAATTATGTGATTGTCTGAAGATATGTATTTAGGTGCTATGTTTTAGTTATTTGTGCAATAGGCAATTCTAATATACCCATCACTTGTAATCTTAGGTGTTGATTGACAAAATGAATACAGAGGGATAACATTATCTTGCTGTTATTCTAAAATTTGACATTGTTATTATTGTGCTACTTAAATTAGTAACAACCATTCTTGTGATTTTTCTATACGTAGACTGTTGCGAGTGGTGGAGTGAAAGAACACACAGAATAGCTACCCTAGAGTTCGATCAGATGCGAAAGTCAATGGGGATCATTGTTAATTTAGATACAGGAGAAAAATTCTTGCCGTTGATTTGAAGGGTACATAGTTTCTTTTTATGATTGAGTTATTGTATCATCTGTCGTATGACGTATGGAAGGTAGCAAATTGACCATGCCTAAGGTGGATATTTTTTTATTTTAATATTACTTTTAAATAATGAATAAAAAATAGGATCCATCGCTCTGCGAATCTATACAACTCCTTGTTGTTGTCTATGTCAAGCATGGCCTTATTGTTCGTTAGTTACTAACTACTTATCCTAACAATGTGGTGGAATTGTGTTTAATGAAATTTTATTCAGATTTGTAAAGAATTTAGAATTAGATATTTAGACCTTAATTTGTAAACATTATTTTTAAATGTGTCACAATTTTGTTTAGACCTTAATCTCTCACTAAATTGCTAAATGACATTTAATGTAATTGATATTGTAAACTGCGGGAGATTATGAAGAATTAAATATGAAATATGAATAAAAAAATTGTCTATTCATTTAAAGATTTACATTTAGTCATGCAAGAGCAAGTGCAATAAAATAATAGTTAATGTTTGATGGAGGATAATATGTGTACATCATTTTACTTTGAGGATTGAAGTTTATGTTTTGACATTCATTCTTATGTATTCATTCTTGTATTGTTGTCATTTACCATATACAATCTTGGTATTAGAGCCACACAACCTTTAGGCATTGGTTCCATAGTAGATATTTTGTAGTTGCAGTAGAGTTTCTAGATGAGACTCAAGGTAGTGGGGGTGGGAACAGACCCACCTCTAGCATTTGACTACGAAAGGACAATGAATGAAGAGGTGCTCCCTAGTTTCCTTAGCTTGCTTGCATATAATGCATTGAAAGGACCAAAAAAAACCTATTTTCATTAGTTGATTCTCAGGTGAGGACTTCGTTTTAGATGGTTGCTTGGGCGATCTACCTTGTGTAGGCAATCCTTACACTAGCATTTGATGGCTAACCAATCCAAATCCCTAGGAGGAACCGTTCAACATAGGTAGTCTAATTGAATTGAGTAAGCTCCACATTTTGAACAGTCATCCTCTACATTGCTTAAGAATATATTTATGTCTTGGAGTATGCCTTTGTGACAGCCAATTTGCTCTTTGGGTGTGGACATAACATGGGAGTCTTTCTATCTAAATGTTATTATGCCATCTTTTAATGGTAATATTGTCCTAAACCTTAGAGCCCCACATCTTGTTAGTATGTCCTTCATATCATTGAGATCATCTCTCTTGAAGTGGCCTATGTCCATTCTAGGAATTTGTTGAGAATTTCAACTTTCTACCATCCTTAATCTCCTAGGGGATGTGACTGGTGATAATATGCTTGCATTTTCCCATGAAGTTCCATATGTGTAACCTTGTCGGGAGGTCAAGGGTTTTGAATATTTGTAAATTTTCCATGGTATCAAGGTACTTTCTTTGCAAGAGGAGACCCCTTTGGGGTTAGAGTTGGCATAGATGTTCTTGATCAATTTGGCCCCAAGGGCACTTCCAAAGGGAGATGGAAAATAGACCTTCCATTCCATGGTATCAAGTTACTTCCTTTGCAAGAGGATTCTCCATTTGGAGTTAGAGTTGGCAAGGATGTTCTTAATCAATTTGGCCCTAAGGGTTGTGTTTTCAATTGCCATTTGTCTGATTCCAATGCCTCAAGAGGGAAATGGAAAACAAACCTTCTCCCAAGCAATAGGGGGAATCTTGTCACTTTCCATAGTTTCACTGAGTTCTTGTTTGAAAATCTGTACGTTGTTGAATCACTTTCTGTTGTGTTTTATTTCATTCTAAAACAATTATTTTTATCTATTGAATGAAGGTTTTGTGAGTTTGAAAAATAAATTCTTGTGCCATTATAGTTGTTTTTCAAGGTGCAAGTCAGTTGATTTGGGTCTCAAATCTGTATGGTGCGGAGATGCCTTTGATTCTCCTATAGTCACTCTTTTACCTAGTCACCATGGCTGTGTCTATAACTAATTTTAAGACTTTCCATCCCTCTTTGTCAAAGCTTTGCCTCATGAAACCGGAGCAGCTACCCAAAACTTCTTAAACTATTGGTTCTCAAATGTATGGTGGGAAGTTATCTACTACCATTTTCCCCTTGTTCCTAGAATAGTTCACCCTGTGATGGGTTATTCTGAGTGATCCATTCATCTCATTGACATGTATATTACAATACTGTAAGAGCACCTATTAGTTAGAAACTTAGTATAGTGTAGGTCCAACTAGAAAAAAATAATAATTAGTTAGATTCATTTTATATTAGAAAAGTAATCAAAGACCATAAAGGAATTACTTAATTGGAAACTCTTCTAGATCGGGGCACTGCTAATGTTTTTGGATGATGGGTTTCTTGTCAGTCATGGGTTTCCTCCAAGTTTTAATGTCATCTCTTGATTTCCAGTTATAGATAATTGTTATGCTTGGTTGCATTTGAACCTTCTTACCAAGGTTGAAGACATTTCCAGAAAGATTTTAAGAATTTTGAAGTGATAGAAATCAGATCATGCTGATATGGGAGCAATGTAGATAGATAGAACACAATTTTGAAGTGATAGAAATCAGATGATGTTCACTTATTATAATTATATTATTCTTAGAAATGGAAGGAAAGTTTATACTACATGAAAAGATTCATTGGGAAGGTGGTGATTCCAATCAAACCTTTGCCACCTAATCTTGCTCAAAACATCCTTTCAAAATAGGAATCCTTCTATCGAAGATGGTCAAACAAGTAGTCAACCTCGTTTGTTATGTGTGTCTCATTAATTTCCTATTCCATACCAAATTAAAGTTGTTATAGAGCATTCCTTGAACTGATTATAAAAAATATGTATACAAGCATATTTCAAATAGCACCTTCAAACATATGTTTCTTGTCATTATAAATGTAATCTACAAAATAAAAGTAAACCTACAGAAAAAAGTTTTACTTTCTAACATATTAACTTACACATATTTTTCTATCGGCGTGACCCTTGCACCCCTTCTGGTGCAAGTGCTAGTTACATAAAGGCACCTAAGAAATTTGGTTCGTGAATTCTAGAAGTTCATGGAGAGAAATTGTATGACATGTCACAATGAAGCTATCACATTTTTAAGAACAAGTTAAAAGAAAAATGTTTTCATCCTATGTTTCATAGGTATATCATATTCTAGAAATTCTTTCATTCAATATTTCGATATAAATTATGTTTAAATTATATCATACTTATATAATAGTTAATGGGTATGATATATATATATATATATATATATATATATATATATATATATATATATATATATATATATATATATATATATATATATATATATATATATATATATATATACAGAGAGAGAGAGAGAGAGAGAGAGAGAGGGGTCTAGACATGGATCATTTCTCATAAGACGAAATATAATTGAGCAAATATAAGATTGTCATATAATATTTTAAAATGGGACTTGAAATACATGTCACATAATTTTCATCTAATGATTTTCTTATTTTTAGTTGGTTAATATAAAAAATGTAGCAACAAAAATTTGAAGTTACTAAATTGTTATTTATAAATTGGGATACTTTATTGCAAAAGCATACTATCTACTTGAAATTTCATATGTATTGTAGTCTTCCAGTTTCATTGAGTGTCAAAGAGGATGAAATCGGTTGTAATGCACCTTAGGATGGATACAAAATATTCAAATTTTCGTTGGACATGTGGTTAAACATGCATTTTAAATGGTTGAACTTATCAAAAGTATGTTGTGGCTTATATATTAAATAGTAGTTATAAAATAAGATATGTTGTGCATGGTTTGCATGTTAATTATAAATTTATGATGTGTGTGTGTGTGCACATGTTTCTATATATCTATATGTGTATGTCACATCGAGTTATTGGGTTAGGGTTGAGAGGGGGTGAGGGGGATGCATTTCTAGTACATTAGGAGGCAGGTGGATGCATTTCTAGTATGATAATAAGTGGGGGACATTTTCTTAGGGGATACTAGTTAAAAAGTAGGGAAATTTAAAAATATGGGAAATTTCAATTATTCATATTAAAGGCATTTATCATATACATTATAGAACGACATTATGAAACATTGAAGTTGAATTGAGAATTCATATAAATTGGCATACAAATTAAAACTTTCAATGGCTAATCATTTTAATTTGAGCTTTTATTACCACTAATAAATCACAATGAAAGGGTTGAAAATAATAAAATATACAAGTATAAAATGTAGACAATATAAGATCTCTTGTTGCTATTCCTCTACCTCATCTTCACTTGAATTGAAATTCAACTCTAAATTTTATTCATTGTAATATCAAGGGTTGTCTCATCCAATGGAGCAAACACCAATCCGTCATGTGCCTCGTCATTTTGTGTGGCATCCTCAAGGCCAATGTCCCATCATAATTTTGGAGTTTGTCGATACTTTGGAATCTAATGATTCTATAGTCTCAAAGCATTATTCATGACCACCAAATTCTTCATTTGTTGAGAGGTAAGAATGTGCCTCTTGAGAGAGTGGATGAAGTTATATGTGGACCAATTTTTCTCTACAGCATGGGAATCAACAACCTATGAAAAGAGGTGAATGGCGAACATCCTCAATACTAGTGTATGTTTGCCATGCCTATGCCCATTTCATAGGTTTGGATTGTGTTAATGTAGCTCTATTTTCCCTAGTCTTCACTTTGTTGAATGTTGGACTGTGAAGATTAACAAGGCAAGTCATTGCATTTGAAACAAAATTGTCTTCTCAATTGAATGCATCTTTTGAAGGGCCATCTTTAACGCTTCTTTCACCTCTTCATCTTTAGGAGGCACTATCCTAGTCTTTGGTGCATACTATTTGGATTCAAAGCAAACATGGTCATATGAAGCGATGTGTTTCATAGTGTTCCACCACCATGTCACAATGAACCTAATACGCTCCTCATATAATCTCAATTAGGGTCCTTGTTACTGATTGGTTGCTTTATTTTCCCAAGCATGTTAAATGTATCATAAATCCAAGGTTGGGAGAGTTTGTATCAACATATCTATTAACATTTGCAATAGGTGAGATGGAGCGAACATATCTAGAAAGTTCAAACAAATTTTTTGAATAAGAATAAGATTATAAGATTCAAATGACAAAGAGTGAAGGTTAATACAAAAAATGAATAAGATTGTCAAGTTACAAACATCAATAAATTAATAATTTAATAATAAAATTAAAATCCTCATGCCACAAAGTGGATCATTGATTGTCATCAAGGATCTTTTATTTCATAAGATTTCGCTCAATAGAGTTCAAATTAGACCATCTAACCCACTTTGCATTAACGATCATCAATTATAGAGCCTCTTGCAACTCATTCTTGTGAAGAAATTGAGTAACTAACATATTTAGTCTCCACTAGTGATGGGTTGTAGAATTGTTGCTTTAAATTGGGTTATTTTATTTATTCTCTTGATACCTTCATAACATTTGCAGACATTTCTAGACTATGATTAATTATAAAGCATTAGAAGTAATTATTGATAAGTTGATATATATTTGCATATGTATGTGATTACTGATGAAATGTTGATGAATTATGTTGATTATGATGAATAAGAGTCTTGTGTAGAAACTAATCTAATATATCAAAAAAAGGAAGTAAACCGAAATAAATGGACCTGTAATAGTCTACCCCAAATTGGCATATAATTTATCGTTTTTACTCAATCAACCGAATAGACATTTTGTCAAACATTTGATATAAGCTAAACTGGATTTGTTATATGTTAGCTTGATGGATAAGAACAACACTAATACTAACACTTGCACCAAAGGGGGTGCAAGGGTTATGCTGATAGAGAAATATATAGAAGTAAACATGGAATGTGTAGTTTAAAATATATACAATCTTATTAACATGATCTCAATATAAACACAATAATATATGTCTGTGCACATAAATAAATTAAGAATGTCCTTTCATAATACAGTAAACAACAATTCTACAATACCCTAAAAACACGATCTACTAAATTTTGGGCTAAATTTATGGAATGCAATATTGTGTTTGTGCTTGCCTAAAATTTGTTATGCTCTTTGTTGAGGCCTTGCCAAATACAAGAGCATTCCTTCCAATATTGTCTTCGATTATTTTCTTTTTTGTTTGATTTGATTCAGTTCTTGGATTGAAATGAGAGAGATGAAACATAGGAACTTCTGCAATGAAGAAAAAAGTGAATCAGAAGACTCTTCTCTTTGCAAACGATTTTGTTGGCTTTCCCCTGAAGCAAAGGAGCATATGCACATTTTGGAAGACACAGAGGAAGAGCGGATGTGATGAAGAGTCTCGAGGAAGATATCATGATTCCTGAACTAGTGACATTGTGAAAAGCTTTGTAGATAACCAACATTTGTTCTTGAACAACTTTGTTGTGTCGATGATCAAGATGGGCTAGCTCACGTTTTGACTAGAAGTCAAGGCTAGATTTGAAAAAGCTATAATGTTCACAATCCCACTACTGCATATTCTTACAAATACCCCATCAATCCAGTTGCTACAAAACTCGGAACAATCTTTATCTACCTCTAGCAAAAAAAATTGAAATGAGACAAACCAAAACCAATCTCTCTCCAGCCGCTGCTTCAATCTATTCATAGTAAATGAAAAATAGATTTCACACGTGTGATGGAAAATTGATTTTATTGAAGATATGAATATTAAATGCGATTCATTTTTTTTCAAATGTGAGGTCACTTCAAAGAGTGAAACATGAGCAACAAGTTCAAATTCAATGCAGGACGACTTCTTTTTAGAGGATAGGCCTTTTGTTACTAATTTGGATTGCAAACTCCCTTGTTTATGCAAGTAGCCCCTCTTCAAAGAGTACATGCATGGATTTAACCCTAAGGTGGGTACTTAGTTGGCCTAGACCAATGCATATTGTATTATAATTATGTTTCTACTATGAGGTATTGCAAAACAAACACAATCTCTCTTACCAATTATATAGTGGGTTTCTGTCTTTGTATCAGTGGTTTTAATTTGGTTACTTTGTTTATATTGGGAAACTGAATTTGATTATATATGGGATTAAGGTCTGTAGTTTTAATTATATGGGTGGCTTTTGTTTCTATGTAGATGGTCTTACTTTGGCTAGTTTGTATGGATATGTTTTTTGTCCGCCTGGTTTACCCACTGTGAAAATTGAATTTGGGTGTCTATTTTAATTGAGTCTTGAAACTTTATTATATGGTGGTTTTATTTTGCCTAGTTTTCTTAATGATGAAAACTAAAAGGAATTTTGTGTAGAGATTGGAAAAGGAGATATACAAGGTCCTGCAAGTAGACTATGTAGAGATTCTAGAAGGCCTGACAGTTCCAAACACATTTGAGAGTT
>VDFB02326006.1:0-21377 GCA_007258455.2 Sequoia sempervirens
TTTATTATTTTTAAATAAAATATAATATTATAATAATAATTTCATTGGAGGTAATCGCAAACCATGGACTTCTCTGTTTGGGGTAAAACCAAACGAAAAATCATCTTTCCCTCCGGTGCAGAATATTTCTTCCTTGGAAAAAGGTAAGTTTGCTATTTTTGTGCCAGATTCGCTTATTGATCATAATATAGCTTTAATGGAGAGAACTTTGGTCGGGAAGTTTATGGGCCCTAGACCAAACATTGAGGTGGTCAGGGAGTTTATTTCTTGTAGAGAGGACATATTGGTTGTTAGAAGTGGGGGTCCTTGGGTCATAGGGAAATCTTCCCTTGCTCTAAAGAAATGGTCCTCTAACTTGGACCTTTCAGATTCCATTTTCGAGAATGTCCCAGTTTGGGTTAGACTTCCAGGCCTTCCCCTGGAATACTGGAATGAGGATATATTTTATGGTATTGCGAGTTCCTTTGGGGAGCTCCTTTCTAGTGACTCAATGACAATAGCTAGAAAGAGACTTTTCTTTGCTAGAATATGTGTGGGGATTTCTCAGAATGCTGACCTTCCCTCATCGATTGAGATCCAGTCGAAACTAGGGTCCTAAATGCAGGATATAGAGTTTGAAATGATCCCATTTTCCTATTTTAGGTGTAGAAAAATGGGGCCTGGGCAAAAAAATGCCCCTTAAATACCACCAAAGAGAAAGAAAAACTAGCAGGTTCTTTGAAATTGGTGTGGCAAAAGAAATCAGGAGGAGATAGCTTGGAAAACAAAGAGTCTAACGTTCAGAGGACTTCTAATGAGGTCGAAGAAGTCATGGAAGATAATGGAGAGATCCCGCTGGAACTCTAGCAAATGAACCTTGTGAAGACTTTACTAACAAAGGAAAATGAATCCAATGAAGATCAGTCGGTGGGGGAAGAAAATATGAACCATAAGGAAAAATCCTTTTTCCCAAGAACCAGTCCCAATTGAGAAAAATGATGAAACTCTGGGTCTGGAGGATATTCCTATTCAAGGTTTGTCTCTGGAACTAAACATCCCTCTCCCTTCTTCAGAAGGTCCCTTTCCTCCAGGTGTAGAGCACTCTACGGATCTTAACTCTCTTGATGTGGTTAAGGACACCTTTGAAAACTCATATCATTTTACTGATCTTTACAGTAACCTCATGACTATTCATGGGAATGGTATTATGGAAACATTACCCTGGGAACAAAGGATCCAAAATGATAAGGAATGGGAATCAGTAAAGAGACAGATAGCCAAGAAGAGACTGATAAAGAAGATAACTTATCAAAGAAAAAGAAAGAAAAAAACAAGCTAGAGAAGACTCCAAGTGGTATTTCCACTAGATCTAAAGCAAAGGAAAACTGTGGAGTAGTTAAGAACTCTTGAGGGAAAAAATATTTTAAATGGACAAGAGAGCATAATAGTTTTTAGGATATAGCGGATGGATCTTAGAAAACCATCCCGGAATGCCTCAAGTCTCCTGGTGATTCACAAAGATTATGTCTTGGAATATTAGGGGACTCAATAGCCCCCACAAGTAGGATGTTTTACACAATTTTGTTAGAGATCACAAGCCTGATATTCTCCTCATTCAGGAGACTAAAATGTCAAAAGAAAAAGTAGAAAAGGTGAAACTTTTCCAACACTGTGGCATTCATGGCAACAACTCGAATGGCGCTTCTGGAGGCATAGCTACCTTCTGGAATAGTCTAATAATCAAAGGGGATCCGATTTTGGAAGGTACGAATCATATAGTCACCAGATTCACACATATTAGGGACAACTTTAGCTGGATCCAGTTGAACATCTATGCCCCCAATGGAAAAGGAACTAGAAAATCCTTTTGGTTGGAACTGGCTTCCTTAAGGAGGATTTTTGATATAGACTCTTGGGTTGTTATGGTTGATTTCAATACGCCCTTAATGAATGAAGAAAATTTTGGAGGCTCTCAGATCAATGTGGAGAGCAAAGAGGATCTTCAGAATTTTATTGACAACCAGGGGCTGATTGATCTGTACTTACATGGAGCCTCTTATACCTGGTTAAACTGCAGAAAGGGGATGAATCTAATACAGGTCAGACTTGATAGATCTTTGGTCTTCAATCATTTGTTTTTTGATTATTACTGCTCTCTTAAAGCTCTCTCTAGGATTGGTTCAGATCATTTCCCTATTAGCTTTGTTGCGGATCCTATAAAAAAGAAGAAAAATATCCCTTTTAGATTTGAAAAAGTGTTGCTCTCTCATCCTGCTCTTAAAGAGGAAATTAGGAAATGGTGGAATTTAAGTGTTTCTAGCACAACTATGTTTAGAATTGCTAAAAAACTAAGGGAAGTGAAATGTAATTTGAAAAAATGGAAAAAGGAGTCCTTTGGGAACATATTTAGGATCAAATCTGACCTTTAGACGGATCTGGGGGAGATTCAATATAAAATTCAAAAGGAGGGATATTTGAATGATACAAAGGAAAGAGAGAATGAGCTACTCATCAAGATGCATGACATCATTAGAAAGGAGGAGGAGTTCTGGAGGCAAAGAGCTAGAGCTCTATGGTTAGCTGTAGGTGATAAAAATACTAGGTACTTTCATCTTTTGGCTTCAAAACATAGAGCAATCAACAAAATATCTCAAATTGAAATGAATGGTATCAGATACGAGGAGGAGGAGGATATTAGGAAGCTTGTTGGTTCTTTCTTCAAAAACCTTCTTTCTGAGAGTGATGAAGTAAATCAAAATGATCAGGATCAGTTAGTTGAGGCTATATCGAAAGTTATCAATCAGGAAAATAACTCTATGTTGTCTGCTATCCCTGCTAATGAGGAAGTCAAGCAAGTTGTTTTCTCCTTTGATGGGAGTAAAGCCCCGAGTCTGGATCGCTTCCCTTTGTTTTTCTTCCAATGGTTCTAGGAGATTGTTGGAGATGATGTGGTGAACGTCGTCAAAGAATTTTTTGGTTCTAGAAGCCTCCTAAAAGAATTGAATGCCACCTTCTTGGTTCTTATTCCCAAGAAGCCTGGAGCAAAATTTTTTGAGGAGTTTAGACCCATAAGCCTTTGTAATTCAATCTACAAAATCATTTCCAAGGTTTTGACTATAAGACTTTTTATTCTTTTACCCTCTTTGATTTCGCCTCAACAAAATGGCTTCGTTCCTGGTAGACAAATCCTTGACACTATTGTTACTATGCATGAGAATATCCACTCATTGGTGGAATCTAAGATGGAAGGTTTTTTGCTAAAGCTCTATATATCAAAAGCCTATGACAGAGTTGACTGGATTTTCTTATTTAAAATTTTAAAGGCTTTTGGATTCTGCAATAGGGTTCTACAAATGGTGGAACAACTTGTGTCTACTGCCTCTATTTCAGTGATGGTTTAATGGATCTCCTTCATTTTTCCAAAGCTCCAGAGGCCTAAGACAGGGTGATCCAATCTCCCCTATTCTATTCACAATCATGGCTGAAAGTCTTGGCAGAAATCTAAAATTTTTGATTGACAATAGATCTCTTCTTGGTCTCAACCCTTCTTCCAGTAACCTGGTTTGCTCCCATCAACAATTTGTTGATGATACTATGCTCATGGGTAAAGCGTCAGTTTCAGAAGGTAAGACTTTCAAAAAATTTCTCGATAAATATGGAAGAGCATTAGGATAGCTGATCAATAATCAAAAAATTTATTTGTTCTTCTTCAATACCCCGGTTCATAGATAGACTAAAATTGCTAGAATCCTTGGCTACAGGGTGGACTCCTTGCCTACCACCTATCTAGGGCTGCCCTTAAGCCTTAAACCTCTTGAATCCTTTTGGATTTCATTGGTTGAGAGGTTTAGCAAGAAGCTTGCTAGGTGGAAAGGAGCTTTGCTAAGTCAAGCGGGTAAACTTCAACTTCTCAAAGCCTCGCTTCAGAATTTGCCTATCTATGCTCTGAGCCTCTTCAAGATTCCTGCCAAATTTGCAGATGCAATTGAAAAAATTCAAAAAAGATTTCTATGGTCGGGTGTTGAAGAAAAGAAAAGACTACCTTTAATTGGATGGGATCTGGTTTGTAGACCTGGAGGAAATTAGGTCTTAGAAGAATCAGAACGGTTAACAAAATCCTTCTAGCAAAACAAATATGGAGAATTTTTTCATCTTCAGGAGAATGGACTAAAATCCTAGCTAGCAAATATTTAGAAAATAATTTCTCTTTCATTATTCTGAAGGATTCCCATCTTCTTCCTAGAGGCTCTAATTGTTGGAATAATTTGCTCAATGGAAAAAATATAGTGGACTCTGGAACTGGTTGGCAAGTTAGAAGCAGAAACCAAACTAAATTCTAGGAGGATAGATGGCTCTTCAAGGAGCCCCTAATAAAAATTAATTCCTTCAGTGGATGGGCTGAGGCTTGCAAGGCCCGTTTTGGTTCTTTTGTGAAAGACTATAGAGTGAATGGTAAATGGGTGGATCTGTGTGGCATTAGTCAAGATCTTGCTCCTATTTAGTCTTCTTTGTTGGCAGTTAGACTAAGGTCTGGTCAGTTGGAAGATCGTCTTGTCTAGATTGATGATCCTTCGAGCAACTATTTTGTATCGTCTGCCTTTACCAGAATTACCTCCTCCCAGAACTCTCCTCCCTTCTGGTCGAAGGCCTGGTTCAAACATCTAGTCCCTAAAATCAACATTTTCTTCTGGATCCTTCTTCAAAATAAGGTTCTCACGATTGACAACCTTTGCAAACGCGGCTTTCAAATACCTAACAGATGCTTTCTTTGTAAGATGGAGGCTGAGTTTGTGCATCATTTGTTCCTTCATTTCTCTTTTGCTGCCTCTATCTGGGAAAAAATTATCAGTTTTTGGCATCTTTCGTGGGTCTTTCCCTCTTCTATTGAAGACTTTTTCCTTCAATGGAAAGCCCCAACTCACAATTCTCTTCTCAGGCTTTTATGGGATTTTTCTTTCCCTCATGTTGCTTGGGGTTTATGGAAAGAATGCAACAACAGAATTTATAGAGATAAAGAAGCTCCGGTGGATAAATTGTTTTTGATAAAATCCTTAGATTCCTGAAAGAAAATGTCAACATCGTTTCCTAGAAGGTTAGCATTTCTAAGAAAGAGGATCACTCGTCCTATGACCTTATAGTTGCTAAGGAATGGAATGTTAGCCTTGAGTTACCTTGCGCCCCTAAGAAATCCAAGAAGGATAGAGAGGGTGTTCGCTGGTCTTTTCCGCCTAATGGTTGGGTCAAAGCTAACTTTGATGGTGTGGCTAAAGGTAATCTGGGGGCGGCGGGTTGTGGAAGAGTCTTAAGGGATTCATTTGATAATTTCCTTGGTGCCTTGACCACTCCTCTCGGTTTCCAATCTAATCATTTGGCTGAGGCTGCGGGAGCTTTTCACATAATAAAGTTAGCCTGCAGTCTTAACTTTAAAAATATTTGTTTGGAAGGTGACTCCAAAAATATTATCGACTGCCTTCGTGGCAAGGCTCCCCCCTCGTGGACAATAAAATCATGGATTGAAGACGCCATTTCGATTCTTGCTAAGTTTGAAAAAATTAATATCACATTCTTATAGAGAAGCCAATGCTGTTGCGGATTTTTTTGCTAATGAAGGGGTTAGAAGTAATGATTTGAGCACCTGGCTAAATATTAGTGATCTAATTGTTAATGTTAGTGCTTTATTGAATTATGATAAATCACATGGACAAGAGGCGGGTTACCCTTTTAATGAGGACAGGTTGGAGTTATTATATCAAAATCATTAGATTGTATTGGACTGAGCTCAGTAGCTTAGTTTGCAAGGAAGCTTTGCACGCTTTGTGGGTTCTTAGATTTGACGGGACTAGTTTTAGTAAAGATTTTTTCTTGGCTTGCCCCACTGTGTTTGCCAAGATGGGTGGTGACAGGAAAAGAGTTGAGCCGGACAGCTATGAGATGCACACAAAAAATGTTAAGGCTTGGAATAAAGTTAAAAGTGGTGGGTTACTTCCTTTATTGGAGAAGCTACATGGTTCCAATCAGGAGGTGATGGATCTTTTTGAGAAAAATTGGAATAATGGGGATCTTACCTTATTCGGTAGGAAACTAAGCTCAATGAAAATCTAATAGCTGAGGTGACAGGTTTGTCGACTAATGGTAAGAATTTTTTCAGGGACAGGGTCTTCTCTGACGATGTTGTTATCAGATTCCCAAAAAAGAAAAAGAAAGATAGAATTTGGTGAAAGTGGCTAACAGCTACTCCATAAAAGCCCTTTGGAGAAAGGTCCTTTGTGTGATTATGGAGTACATAACTGTGGATGGTTGCTTCACCAGGGTTTATGGTTATCATTTTTCCCTTCTCAACCACTTCTGCTACAAGATTAGGGTTTCTTTCCCCTACTATCTTTTTTGTTCTCTGACAAAAAGTTTAGATGATCATAAGAAAAACCCTAGAAGATTCCCCATTTTGCATACTGGACTTATTAAATTAATTTTTGAGCACTACCAAAACTTTCCTATCCCTGCTAACCTGGATGCCCCCACTGATTCTGAGGATGACGACACTGAACCCAGTTGTTCAGAGTTTTTTGCCAATGTTAGTCCAGCTAAAACTGTCCTTAGCCCGCCTGTTGTCCTTTATGGCAAGAAAAACCCTAACCCTTTCTCTGCCAAAGCTCGTTATGTGTTTGATTCAGGTAGCCCATCCCTTAAGACTAGTTTTGTTGATAAGAATCCCTAGGTCAAAAACCTCGTTTCCTACTCTGAAGATTCCCCTGATTCTGAGGCGTTTGGTGCCAACATTTTCGTGCCTAGTGTTGACCCGACGTTGGATAGAACTGTTAGAGCTGGCTCCCCTGTTACTCTAGACCCTGATGACACTTGTCTCAAAATTGGTAGGGACCCCTCCGAGGACGTGTTGATTTTAGCCAGAAATAACGTTGATACCCATTTCAAACTTTTGAAATGGACTTTTAATGAAATCAATGAGCTAAAGATTAAGAATTGGGCCCTTCAAAGTAAATTGGAGGAGCTAGGAGCCAAGGTTGTGGCAATGGAAAAGAATGAGATGGAACAAAGAGATTATAGGCTCGGAAAAGATACTTTGTACCACGTTGAAAAGAACAGAAATGTCGATATAGAGATTGAGAAAATTAAAAACACTATCAAAATTATTACAAAGAAAAACAATAGAATTGCCAGACATAACGCCATTATAATTAATGCTATGACTGAGAAGTTAGAAAAAAACCAACAAGGGTCACTAGTGGTCGACCTAGAGGAAACCAATGATAAAATCCAGGAGGTGGATGCTGGCATTTCTAAGAGAACCAGGGCCAACCTGAAGCGGAAAGCTCCCCCTACTCCGAACATGATTCAAACTTTTAAGAAGGGGGTTCAGGACATGCAGAACTTGGAGGTGGAGATAGAGTCTGTCCTTAAGACTCTGGGGTAGTCATGGCCGGTTGTTTGGTGTATGCTCTGCTGGTTTCTTTTACTTGACCTTAATGGTCTGTTGCGGTTGGTTGTTGTTGGTTACCTTTGGTGCAGCTGGTTGTTTTAGTTGGACTTTTATTTCCTATCTTTTTTGTTGTTAACTTTATGGTTTTGGGTCCCTGTAAAACCTGTTTTACCCTTTATCAAAAAAAAAAAAAATCATTAACACCTAAACCTTAACCCCTTGATTTATTTATATATCATAAAAGAAAAAAATCATTATGAAATATCTCACCAATATTATCCGATGTGTAAAGGACCTCACTTAATATTAGTTATATAAAATAAAACTTTTGTGACTAATACATTACTAAAAAAATCTCTAATGATGACATTGTTGAGTATAAGACATTAAAAATCTCTAATGACCACATTATCAAGCATTGATAAACAACAATAACAATAATCCTACATTGGTAGCCCTTCAGCCTTTGCTTCATTCCATGTAGATTCCTAGAGAGTCTAGGTGTTGTACAGACTGCTCTCGCAAGACACATGCTTCAAATAGGTGATGCATGCATATTAATTCAGGGAGGATTTCAAGGGAGATAATAGAGTTCCCGATCAGGTCTCTCCACAGTCCTATCTTTCAAGATGGTTGTGACATTTTCAGAGAAGCTAGTAGACCCATTTGTAACCTTCTTCGTCTTTCATCTATTGAAAGGATCAAGAACTGCAATGTAAGATAGGAGATGATGGAGCAGAGTCTCAAGGAAATTGCTTGGGGCTCTTCAAACAAGAAAGAGCCTTTTCCAACAGTCTCAATAATGGTTTGTAGGCATGAGACTTGTTTTAGGCTCAAATCTCATATTATATTACACAGCCTATCAGCTAATAAAGATAGAGAATGAGAGAAAGAGAGAAATTTAGATTGATAGATAGAGAGAGAGAGATGGAAACAAATATTGAAAGAGAGAGGAATAGATAAAGAGAGATAGAACATGAGAGAGAAACATAAGAGATACAATGGAAAAAAGAGAGAAAAGAGAAACTAACTTCTGATTGGTTGCGTCATGTCAAAAATCCAAGGATGGAAAGTGACCTTGGGGAGTTATGGTCAAGGTAACATGTCATTTGATCAAGGATATGATAATTCACCTTTAAGACCTCTTCAATGTACCCATTGCACACTTAAGGAGACAAACATATAGAGAGAGAAAGAGAAAGGAAGAGAAAAGGGAGAGGGAGATAGAGATAAGATATAGATAGGTGGAGAGAGAAAAAATAGGAGAGCAAGAGAGGGAGAAAAATGAGACAAAGGAGGAGAAAGAGTCAAAGATATAAATAAAGGGATAAAATGAAGGATAGGGAGAAAAATAGAGAAGATAGAGAAAAAAAGATAGAGATAGACAGAGAAAGAGAGATAAATATAAATAGAGAGATAAAGAGGGAGAAAAAGAGATATAGAGGAATAAAGAGGTACATAGAAAGAGGTTTGATAGTGAGGGAGATAGAGAAAAATAGATGAAGGAAAAGAGAAATACATAAGAGGAGAGAGACATAGATAGAGATAGTCACATAAAGAGATAAGGAGATGAAGATAATTGGAGGGAAGAAAATATATAGAGAGAGAGAGGGAGATAATGAGAAACATATAGATAGAGAGGGAGATAGAGAGATAGAGAGAGGTAGAGAGATAAAGAGATAAAAATGAATAGATATAAATATAGGGAGGGCGATTGATATATCTCTACCTATCACTCTCTATATCTCCATATATCCCACTATCTATATCACTCCCTCTCCCCCTCTCTATCTATAGAGCTATCTCTCCCTCTCCCCCCTCTCTCTCTCATTCACTCTATCTCTTATAATCTCTATCTCTATCTCTATTTCTCTCTTTATCTCCCTCTCACTCCTCTCTCAATCACTTTCTATCCACCTATCTCTAATTCTCTATTTGTCCATATCTTTGTTTTTCTCTCCCTCTCCTCCTCTATATCTCCTTATATCTCTATCTCTCTATCACTCTATCTTACCATCTCTCTCTCTCTCTCTCTCTCTCTCTCTCTCTCTCTCTCTCTCTATATATATATATATATATATATCCCTCTATATCTCTCTATCTATCTGTTTCCCTCTTCCTTTCTCACTCTATCTTCATCTCCACCTCTATTTTCCTCTCTCCCCCTTTATCTCTAGACATGTCTCCTTCTCTCTATCCATTCATCTATCTCCCTCTCTATCCCTCTCTATGTAGTTATCTCTTACATATCTATATATCCCTCTCTCCTCTCTCTCTTTATCTCTCCCTCTCATCTCCTTCTCTCCATATCCATCTCCTTCACCTTCTCCATCTTCCTCTCCATATCCATCTCCTTCACCTTCTCCATCTTCCTCTCGATCTCTATCTCCTTACCCTTCTCTATCTCGCTCTTCCCCACTCTATCTCTCCCTCTTTCTATCCCTATATATCTCTCCCTCTCTCCTTATTTCAAACATAACATGAGCCTGTTGGTAATGGAGCATAATTATCTTCCTAATTTAGAGGTTTTATTTCAATCATGTTTGGATCCTTGTAAGTGGATGCATAATTTATTTGAAGCTATCACTTCTCCATTGAGACCTTTGTTGCACAAACATCATCATCTACTAAATGGCCTACCAATTGACCTGATGTACTGAATAAATGTATGCAAAAAGTACACCAAAATTTATCGTAATTGACCTTCCACACTTCTTCAACATACCCTTTTCACCTTTGTAGTCTATTAGTTGCATACATTTGCGTAGTACATGAGGTCAATTGATAGGACATTTAGAAGGAAAAAATTTTAAAATTGAAAACTTTATTTATATATAATTGAATATATTTATTCTTTTGTATGTATGTGCCAGTGATATTATAAATGAAATATATATATATATATAATGGCTCTCTCTCTCTCTCTCCCCCTATCTCTCCCTCTTTTCCTATTGCAAACATGGGCCTATTGGTAATGGAGCCTGATTATCTTCTTGATTCAGAGGTTTCTTTTAAGTGGATGCATAGTTCATTTAAACCTATCATAATTTTTCTATTAAGAATGCACAAACAACATCATTTTCTAAATGACCTACCAATTATATTTATGATTATTTATTATATCTAATATATACTATTAAATATAAACATAATATATATTTTATTTATAACATAAATAACAAATATATAAATATTAAACATATAACGCAATTAATATGATATAATAATAATGTAAAAATATATTTAATACTATATATTATTTCAATACTTTTTAAAATATAACTCCTTTTTCTAAATTATATTAATAAGTATAACATAATTATTGCAAATAATTTGTACATATGTAATAATATTTAGTTTACATATAAAATTTGAAATTGTAAATATCAAATTTAAACCTAAAAAAAAATATATAAAAACTTTTAATATATTTTTATGGACTAATGTATTCTAACTAAAACTATCACATAAAAGTAAAGACTCCATGAAAGTAGCTATTAAAATTTAACTTAAATTTTTTGTGGTGAATAATGAACATTCGAACTATGTTTCTTGTTCGAGGTACTTGTATTTTTGGTAATTTATACATGCGGTCATTGATTATATTATCATTATTTCATTTGTAGGTTAACTTTCAGGAAAGAAGAACAATAATTTTAAAAATAATTTTAGTTTAGGAAATAGCACCTCAAAAGAAATTTGAAAATAAAGAAAGAATATGTATGTTCCTATGAAAGGTAATAAGAAAAGCAATAATATTATTTATTATCTACCCAAATGTGTTTTTTAGAAAACAAAAGGATCATAACCATCATTCGTTGAACATAGAGTTCACTGCAATCTAAACCTTTAAATTGGAACCATGAGTTTGATTTTTTGCTAGATGTTAAACATTCAAAACTTTTCTTATTTTAGCTACTTTAGTTATATTTTGATTAAGCATTGATTATATAATATTCATTTAATTCCTAGGTTACCTTTGAAGGAAGAAGAAAACTTTCAAAAATGTTACCGGTCTTCGAAATGATACATCCCCAAAAATGTCAAAAAGTAGAGAAAATTTTTGTATATGCTTATGAAATAGACTATATATTTGAGGTATTTAAAAAAGCAACAATAGAAATGACAAATACTAAAAAAACTTCAGACTATTTAGATGCATCATTCAACACATAGTTTTATAGTGAATATTTAGTTGTATCAATAAATAAATGATAGTATGAACTTGTTTTATGTCAGGACAATTATATTTCTCTTTTCCTACTATTTTATCTTGATAATGGATCATAGTGTGATGAAGAAAAAGATTTACATATTCTAATCCAAAAAAAATATTAACATTAGTTGTTTTATAACAACCTCGCAAATTATGTTTTAATCTAAGTTTTCATCCTTGCATGTATTTCTTTTGTGAATGTTAAAGAAATCTCTCCTAATTTACCATGATCATACTCAAAACATAATATTTTTTTTTTTAAAATGGACATTAAAAATCACCCTTAGATCACAAACCAGATCCATGTTTACAATTACAAGATTCTCAATAATTAAATTTTAATGCTGTAACCATTGATTAGAAAAATGCACTAAATAATCAAATATTGAATTAAAGAGATGTACAAAATATCAGATTTTTGGGTGTGACGATTTTACTCCAAGATTTTTTCTGAAGTTCTCTATCCTCATTGGATATCACTAAAGTTGGTTTCTCTACAAGCTTGACGTCTGCCCACATTATCTTCTCATCGTTAATAGCAATTGGGCCATGTCATTTTGAAAAATGTAGATTCCATATGTCCCAATACTCCTGAAAAATTAGAATAACTACTTATTACAATGTGTTACAAGGTTTGTGAAGAAGAATGTGATAAGTTTAACATATGAAATAGCTCTTCCAACCATTACAATTACATCATCAACGGTAGATGGTCTCCTTTCAACATATATTAATTTAATGAAATTTACACTCCATAGTCAATAGACACTTATACAAAAGTCTTAATTTCACTTCACTTCTGTCAATGCACTTGCATTTGGTCGAGCTCTACAATGGATGACAAGTGGACATAGTAGTAGACAAGGGCATAGAACGTCAAGATTGAAGATGCATATTTTGAAAGGAGGCCAACATTGCTTCAAATAGAGTCCTCCTGCATGTTTGCATTATGCACCTTACATGTTGCTCTCTTATCCCTTTACATTTGTTCAATCATGTTGTAGCATCGTTATGTAGAATGTTGAGTAAACTATGACAAGCAATTCCTGAAAATAGACGACGCTTTCTAAGAATGCACTGTTTTATCATGACGACTGGGAATCATGCTTTTCACAAAAGCTTCTTGCAACCTGAAACCAAACTGATCTTTTCTGCTGATTTAATATTTTTTGACCAAAACATCTATGTTTCCTCTCCAATATAGCGGTCCACCTATGTGCCTACGAGCCTGAGGGGCAGCGTCGACTGTGCCGACAACACCATGAGGCGGAGAAACGATTAGAATTTTGTTAGGGTTACAAATCTTTCCTAGGACACAAGGGATGCCGACCTGCATGATCTCTTCAAGTCATTTGGGCACATCACACGTGTGTACGTGGGGACTAGAAGATAGGAGTTAGCAGAGGCTTTGGTTTTGTTAATTTGTCAATAGGGTGATGCCCAGAGAGCCATCAACAAGCTCAATGGTTACGGTTATGATAGCCTCATTCGCAGAGTCAAGTGGGCCACCCCTGGACAGATATGAGATCAAGCATCTTCAAAAACCTGAGACTAGTTTTACCTTGCACTCCTGGGAAGAGGAAGGTGATGGAAACGACGGTTGAAAATATGGGATGCATCCCTGATGAGTGAGAAAATGTGGGATCTTAATGATTTATCATTTGACATGGGAAGTAGAATGGGTAACTATTTTCTTCATAGATTTAGAGTGGAAATAAGTAGTAGTTTGGTCATTATGTTGTCCTATAGTGTTGTTTGTTCACTTTGTTGAGGGAGAATTGTAGCGTTGGGTTTATAACTTTGGTTCATGAGACATTTGATTTATTCTATCTCATTTGATGTGATTTTCTCAATTTTGAATAAATACAAAGTATATTTATTAATGTGGGAACATCGTGTTCTTTGCTTAGGTGTGCTATATTATTTCCTCTCAAAGTTAAATCATTTTAAGATTGGTATACAAAAATGGATGACAAGATGGAGACCTCTTTTTTTAAAGAGTTTTCACTAGATCAAGGATAAGTATACAAAAATAGTGAAAGGATGGTGAAGATAGGAGCATCCTTTCTTGTAAATTCAATTCTTTTTTATGCTTTTTGTTTGAGCTTTAGTTTCTAAGAATGCACTTGTTGAATTGTATTTTTGCATGCTTCATATGATTCCTATCATGGTTTTTCCAATGCAAGGTACTTGTTTTGTATCTACTCCAGACAGGTTTAAAAAGACCCTTGCTGAGGATGAAGATTTTCTCTACCCTCTTGATGGTGAAATGAAAGGGTGAAATTTTTTGGCAAATATTTGTTTTGAGTTGGAAGGAAAATGGATGATATGGAATGAGAAATGGAAGATAGTGATTTGGAAAGAAGTAGAGAGTACGAGGGGACAGTGGAAAGTATGAGGAAGGTGGAGGAGGAATTGCAAGCATTAACACTAGAAAAATACAAATTATGTCATTTTGTGTGTAGACATCTAAATTTTACCACTTACATTTGGTCAAATTTATCCTTCTTCATCCAAATATCCTCTTATCTGCATTAATTAAGTAATATTACTATTATTTAATTAATACCCCTAAATTCCTCTAAATCCCTAAAGTATTTAGTTAAATAATTAAATACCTTACCCTTTATTCCCTTTTTCCTCAAAAAATTAAATAAATCATACATTTATTTAATTTCTCGCATATCACATCCTCCATCACTTTTTCTTAATCCTAATCCACCTCCTAATCCCATCATTAGGGTTGTGCACATGTCTACTCCATGATTAGGATGTGTCACATCCTCCAACTTTTGCAAGTTGGCTCTTAATCTTCATTAGCCACCTAACTATCCTCTAATCATTGATTAGCTAGTCTAATCAACCCTTTAGTCAACTATCCCCATCCCCCAAGGAATTTTTAATTCTTTTTTGTCTTCCCAAGGTCCTTTCTGAGGAATTTTTTAATTTCTCTCTCATCTCCCAAATAATATTAAATTCCTTTTCTCTCTCTCCCAAGGAATTTTCAATTCCTTAAATTGTCTTCCCAAGGTCCTCTCATGAAATTTTTAATTCCATTTACAATCCCCATGTCCTTCCCAATGGAATTTTAAATTCCATTTTATTCATCCAAGGTTTCTAAGGAATTTTTAATTCCTTTTGTCATCCCCATGCACATTAAAAAGGAATTTTTAATCCCTTTAGTCAACTCTTTGATCCTAGCCCTTGATCTCTTGTCCTCTTTCAATCTTTGCAATCTATTTTATCTCCCTTGATTAAATGGCTAACACTTAGCCATTTTTTCCTTCTTCTCCACCATTCAGATCCTTAACCATTCTCAAGCTTTTACACCATCTCCATAGCCAAACCCTTGCATCCATAGCCATTTTCATCCATCCTTGCATCCAAATCAAGCAAAAACAAGTCGTTATGCTGCCGAAATTGATCTAGGAGCACACAAATCAACCATCAAAGAGGGCAAACAACTTCATCAAGCTCAAACGAGGTAACATCTTGGTATTTTCATTTGCAAGTTTTAGTTTCATCTTAAGCCCTATCTTGAGGTGTTGTTTTGTTTCCCTTGCTTGCATTTCGTTTTGTCTTGCATTTTAGACTAGGAGAAAAACACTGCACACACTATGTTTTGCACTACCTCAATCCATTACCACGCGGCTAAATGTCTTGCTAGCTGGAATCCTTTTTCTTTCCACGTGTACACATTTTGGCAGCAAAGAATATCAAAATAGGTATATGGTGCAACACCTTCAAAGTCAACAGTGTCCTTTAAATAAGGATCTAAAATTCTTCACCACTAAGCACTATTTCATTATTATTCGAGCAGTTGGTGGGCAATAAATTTTCTTTTTAATGAATGAATGGATGAGATCAATGGAAAATTGCAATGACAAGTCAATGTAGAATGAATGTAGAAAATTGGAAAGCAACGAATGAAAAAAAAAAAAAAAAATCAACCATATTGCAATGACAAGTCAATGTAGAATGAATGTAGAAAACTGGAAAGCAGCGAATGAAAACAAAAAAAAATCAACCATCCAGATGAAACCAATCATCTCCCACCCTGTTTGGAATGTGTTGTACCATGGATGGATAAAGTGAGCTAGGCTCACTTCAAATTGGATACTCCTTCGGTATAAAAAATCCTTTTACTAAATAATAAATAAAACATAATACAATATTTACGAACAATCAATATATCAACTAAATGAACCAATTATTTATATAAAAAATTCCACACCATATCAACAAGAGTCCTATAAAATAGCATTCACGTTAAAAAATCAAAGTCTTGATTTAAGAGAAAATGCCTAGTCTAACATATATCAAGACTTTGAGAGAAAATGCCTCTAAAACATATATCAAAGACTTTAAGAGAAAATGTCTAGGACACGTATTTTATTGTTATTTTTGAAGAGAAAATATCTTTTAATGCTTAAAACATCTCTTAGATACAACCAAGCTATAAAGAGGAGGGTTAAACCCCTATGAACTAATTCAAATTAGTGAAAAGCTCATTTTGGATCATATGAATTAACTTGTTTTCTTGTCACAAAAAATCAATGATTTTAACATAGCTCTTTATTAATTATATAATTTTTCCTCCTCTACAAATTCACTTGGTTGATGTAGTTCCAAACAAGAAGGAAGAAACAATCTACATTGGTTGCACAAAATTTATAATAATATAAGTGGGGTACCTAATAAATTGTTTATATATTATAATTTTTTGAATTTTTTAGTTTGTTAAATTTGTAATTTGATAGCTTTTCTTTTGTGGAGTCATCCTTTTGTTGTGTTGTAATTGTTTCTATTTTTAAGGTTACATGTTTTTTTTGTACTTAACTTTCACAGTCTAATTTTAAAACATAATCAGACTTACATCCATATCTTTCTAAATATACATACTCAGTTTTACATCCATATCAAATTTAATTATAAATACTTAATTTTAGTATAATAATTTCATAAAAACTCAAAAAATTTAACATTTGTAGTGATATTATAATATAATTCTTCTCCCTGTTTCCTCTTCTCTTCTTCTTACAAACTTTTAAAATATACATTTTAACTCAAATTGAATATTTTTTTAATATTTTTTTGAATTAAAAATTTACTTACTGAATCTCCTCCTCTTTTCTAACTAACAAATAAAAAATTACAAAAAATAAGGAATAATACAATCCGTACCCAATAACTACAAACAATAATCACAAACAAAAGAAGCAGCCAAAATTACAGTCAATACCAACCAAGATTACAGTCTATGCCTCAACAACTTCTTACTGCCAACGTCTGATTCTTATCTCTCTCCACCCTTTTACTTTACCAGAGCTGTGCTTCAGATATGGCATTGATGTAAATTACTTCATAAACCAGATCTGTGGTTCGAATCCCACCAATTTTTCCCATGAGAGATTATGCAGAATCGGCTTCAACAGAGTAAATTTAAAAAGGAAAATATTTGTCTGAAAACAAAATTCTTAACTGATTTTCAAAGGCTGTTTCTATAATTTTCCTTTGCATCAGTAAACCTAACTGTTTAGAGGAGGACAAACAGGACTTAAGCCTTAACTAGCTAACTCCTCATTGGCAACTCAATTACTCTAAGCCAATCCATCTACAGACCAGAGGTACAAAAAAATTCTCCATTATAATTTCACTGCAGGCCTCATATAAAAACTGCCCTTTGATTCTCTTTCATCGATTTTTCCACCATATCTGTGCAGGAATCTGGAGGCTGAACTATTGCGGAACTGTTTGAATGAATCTTAAAATTGGAGGCATTTCTGGTTCTTAAAGATTCAAACCTTCTTTCATAATAATCAACTGAAAACAGTGAGAGAGATAACCTAATGACGTCTTCATTCAATGAAGAGCAGAGCTTTTGATGGGAATACAACTGGAGGGGATGCAAGAAATTCATGTGGAGGCGTTTGAATCCGCCCATGATTGCTACCAATGACTGGAGCCTCTGTGTGTTAAAAACAGTTGAAGGGCAGATGTGGGTACATATGATTTTCCACACATATTCGCTCTCTGCAGCTTGCTGACACCTTTTGCTCACGCAGGAGATGATGCCCACTGACTTGGCATCCAGATGCTTCATGATTTCTTCCAGAATATCCACATTGTTGCCAAATATTTCATGGCTTGCATGGGAAATAAAGTTACCAGCTGTAACTTCGACACCTTCAGCAACGTTTTGTAATTTGGACTCCATGGGCTCCTCCACCCTGCGCATTCTTTGAAATTGAATACTTAGAATAAAATGGGTATGTTCTTCAACTTACCTATATAGAGCTAGATATTACAGTGGATTGAAAACCGTCAAAATAAACTAATGGGACACAGTCCATTTGGGACAACATTATTACGTAGCCTTCAACCTTTGTTTTCACATTAGATAGAACTTCATGTTTTTTTGTCATAAGCAATGCCTAGAACATATCAATTATGTCACTTTCTTTGGGACAAGCCTATAATTTATCAAACAAAATAATATAATAGTGCTTTAAAGTCTTTAGAGTCTTGGTTTTATATTATCATAATGTTAAAATTTATATATATTTAATTTTTTTATTCAATTTTGTATTTACTTTAAGAGGAGTTTATTGATATATAGATTTATTAATAAATAAAATAATTTTATGTAAAATTGGGTCTCTTTCATTCTTTTTTTAATGTTTTCTAACCATTTCATATGTTCTTATGCACCTATTATTTATTTTGATTCTTATGTTCATTTATTCTTATACATTTGTCTTATCTACTAGTTTTGTACACATTATCCTTTGTGATCTAACCCCATTTCTCTCTTAGAACTAGTCAAAGCATATACATTGGGAAAACCTTTTAAAAAACCCAACCTCTAAATCTTAAACTAATTGTATTATTAGCAACACAAAAAGGGTTACAATTCCATTGCAAGCTTAAGCCTTCACAAGATATTATACCAACATACAAATATGGAGATATTCAATGAAAATATTAAAATTTTCAAAATTTAACTATCAAACCTCCATCCCAAGCACCCAATAAATAAGAGTAGTACATGAAAATCATCAAATGATAATTAGGAAACCATGAGCTAAAACCACCCATATCCCTAGTCAAAGTCTAATACCCAAATCCTAAGGTGAATACAAAGACTGAAATATCATATTCCTTACACTTGTCATAACATTATTATTATTCACTCACCAATCTAGACACTTTATTTTGATTATATTATCTCTATGAAAAATGCCTTATGATCTGTCATAAGTTGGTTAACAAATGTAATTCCCTCTTATAACTCTCTATGTGTCATAGATGCTTAGATTTTAGATGTGGGAGGTGTAACTTCTAAAGGCCGTTACTTTCAATCTAGGAAGATGGTTGAGCCATTTTTCTTAAATTAAAGATCTTGGAGTAAACTTCAACAACAAAAAACTTCAAGGCTAATTTTGACATGACTTAGAGCAAAAATCAACCATCTAAAGCCTACAAATTATTTTTTGTGTTCTTAACATTAGAATGTAAGGTTGAGTCACCTTTCCTAAGACAATAGAATTACATCTACTATTCATTCCAAGATAAATAACAAGTATGAATTAAAATGAGATTAGACCACTAAAACTAAAAATATTAAAAACTTTTTTTTTTTTAAATTTTGTCATCTTATACACAAAATGCATCAAAATAAACATCATGATAATATATCATGAAACAAGATCCAAATTAAATAAAGAAAAACCAGAAAAGTACACATTTATCCTCTATAATAACATTCATGCAAAAAAAAATTCCAACACTATACTATTATCTCGACACATAAATAATGCTAGGATTAGGTGATGACTAACCTTTCATCATTACAAAATTTGAAGTGGTGAGTTAATGACAAATAATTTTCATTGAAACACCCAAATAACTTGCATGATTGGTCAAAAGGCCATATTTAAATAATAATTAATAATTCTTATTGAGACACCAAGCCGAGGCTTGAAACAAGCAGCCCATTTTAAGCACCATATAATCCAGGGATAAAATGAAAGCTTAAAATAAAAGAACAATAAAAAATTACTGTACTGTAGATTCGAACTTGGCATATATCTTGTATCTGGAACAAAATAGACGGCAATCAAGACTGTTACAGTGATTCGAACTTGGCACATGTTTTTGTGTCTGAAACAGAATAGACGGCACTTAAAACTGTTACAGTAAACCTATATAAATATAATTAAAATGTCCAAACGAGTGGCTGGCAACAGCCAGCGTTTAAATCATTTGAGCTACGGCCTGGCTTGTTCAATAATATGTTTGAACTCTAATGGCAGACATGTAGACTTCTAAATGCACAACCCAAAAATATATAAAAAAAGACAAGATTTGGTAAATGACTGGTTATATTTGGGTCAGGTCCGAAATTTTTCTGTTGTTTAATACCGTAAAGTCGTATGGTTTCAAGTAAATTCACTGTCAACAATTCATCGTCATGACAAATTTTTTTTTAGGAAAATTCACCATCAGCAATTCATCGTCGTGGAAAATTCACCACCAGCAATTTCCTAATTGTATATGCGATGAATTGCTGGTGGTGAATTTTCCTAGAGCCAAGTCTCATAGACTACAAGAAAAATGAGAGTACAACCTAATTGTCCATATGCCATCATGATTGTTAATAATATCATATTAAGAAATTTCAAATACAGTGTTACACAGTTAAAATTATGTCATGTAGGCACTCTTAAAATTGATAAGCTTGAATAGAAAACAACAATGGTTGCAATGCATCGCTTTCACATTATAGACCCACCTTAGACCTTGGGCCTTCCCCTAACATGCAAAGGATCCTTAAAACCCTTCACCATTTGGCCTTCTCCTCTTTTCATCAAGAAACATGGTGATAAGAGAGTCCCTCCTTTTCAAGGATTTTTTTTTGGTATTCCTGCGATCCAACCCAATGTCTAAGGGGTGAGCTAAGGCGAGACTAATCACCTACGGGGGGGACCCAATAACCAACAAGCCAATCCCAACCGGGTAAACCCAGGAGCGGAGTCAAACCCAAAACCAATGGGAAGCAAACCCATGGTCCAAGCCAACTCCACTACTCATGCGAGCTCTTCTTTCCAAGTGTTAACATAGTGATGTTGCATCTAATGGCCATAACAAGGTTGTACCATAAATCTAATAAAGAAGATAGAAGTTTGATAGTTTGTTTCTTTCCATCCATTTGTACACCAATGAACTTCAATTAGGTAATCATAGTGTTGAAGACATTTAGGTGTTCAAAATCAAAGTCATTGTTGCCTATCTTCAATGAATACAAATTCTTTCATAAAAAAAGTTTAGTGATCATTTATTTTTCTTTTCTTTTTTTCGAATTTGATCATAAGGCATTCAAGGTGGCTTCTCTTAAAACATTTACATGTGCAATGAATCCATCAAATAAAGTTGAATGATGCTCCTCACATTTTTCTAGCACATCCTAATTTTCTTCTTGCATGGCTCCAAGTTTACTTTCAATTAGACCCTATGGATCTTAATCCACTCAAAAATCCTCTATTTTGAGATTTTATAGCTTAGAATTGGGTCATTAAAATTTTCTAATCTCTTCAAGTGACGTGTATGCCATTTTCTCTACAAACAAAATTCATTCTACACATAACTCTCATTCAAATCAAGATTAATATGAAAAAAAAAATCTAACCCCAACATCTAATAAATGTGATGATCAAGATCTAAAACCAAATAAAAGGAATCCAAATA
>VDFB02326007.1:0-21031 GCA_007258455.2 Sequoia sempervirens
CCACAAACAAGAGAATAATTTTTATTATTCAGAAAATGGAGCTTCTTACATGCAAAGGATCTCAAATCCCCAAGCTCTACAACACATGCAAGTTACAGAAAGCTACAAAATCACCTTTTCACAATATGCAAGCTTGTCTCCAAAAAAGTTACCCAAAAATTAAAAACCCGCTGATAAATAGAGCTCCTCTTTAGTTTGCAGCCAAAACAACATTCAAATTTGAGTTTAGGCGGTTTGGCACCTAAAAATTACAACTTGAAGTTCAAATTTTAAAAGAACATTTGTAATTGTATCTTCTAGAAAGTGCGCCAACTTCCTGGGGCCATAACTTTGATGCGGGACTCACGATTAAACCCGTTTGAACCGTTGGAGAGGTATCAAATTCAAGAATGCGCTCCGAAATTTTCTACACTAATTTCGCCAAGTTTGAGGGCTGATTAGGAAACTCTAAGTGCCTCAAATCTAACTCAGAAGATTTTTAGGTGCAAATCTTGGAAACTAAAGCTGTAATATCTTTCAACCCAGGAATAGAAAATAAAAACTATAAATTGGGAATTTCATTATGATGAAAAGGGTATCCATAAATGTAAAAACATATAAAAATAAGAAAATTGAAATTTCACTATTTTTGGGTGATGCAAGATTGCCCTTACACCACTGGATGCTCCTGCATCAGTGAATGGGAATCTATGCATCTATTTTTAGACTTCTAGAGGATTGCATCAAGGGGACCCCCTATCTCCCTTATACATTGTCATGGCTGAAGCACTTGGTGGTCTCATCAAAGATAGAACTAGGCTTGGCTTATGGAAAGGTATTCGTATGTGCAGCGATCTTGACCCCTTCACTCATTGTCAGTTTTTTGATGATACTGCCTTGTGGGGGGAGGCCACCTTGAATGAAGTTGATGTGATTAAAGAAACTCTAGACACCTTCAAGTGTTGCTCAGGGTAGTTCATTAATAAAGAAAAGACCAAAATTTACTTCAATAGGAAGAAGCCATGTCAGAGGAGGATTATCAACTATTTTTGATTTTTGGTGGATTCCTTGCCTTCTAATTATCTGGGTGCTCCCTTGTTCCTTGACATTATGTGCTCATCTTTATGGGTTGACTACATAGAGATATGCAAGAATACAACCTCTTTGTGGGTGGGTAGATGGATCAGCTTGGCTGGACTTATCACTATGTTGAGGGTCGTATTGTATGTGTTACCTTTATATGGAATGTCTTGCATGAAGCTCACATCAAAGGCTTGCATTTCTTTGGAAAGCATTTTCAAAAAAATTATTTGGGAAGGCTCGAATGAGGTGAGTAAGGTACCTCTCATTAAATGGGATCAAGTTTGTAGGGGATTCAATGAAGGGGGGTGGGCATCAGAGATATCCGAATGGTGAATTTGGCTTTTGGTGCCAAATTGATGTGGAAGATGTTCTATTCCCCGAATCGACCCTGGTGTAGATTAATGCAAATGAAATATCTGGATTCCCCTGACCATAAACAGGTGATCTCCATCGCTAATCCCCCTTCTAGCTTGGCAGCTTGGAATTTCATGTGTGAAAGTCATAGTATTATCAACAATCATGTAATGTGGAGTATTAACAATGGCAAGGTTGCTGACTTCTAGGTTGATTGGAGGGTCACCCTCCGTTGTGTGAGGTTGAGGAATTGAGAAGTATTAGAAGGATCCTTTCTTCTTGTCTAAGCCACAAAGTGTTCGATTATTGCAAAAGGGTGGAGGTCAATGGATCGGTGCACTGGGATTGGATTGATATAGAAAACTTAGATGTCAATGATGTGTAGAAAAGCTTATTCAAAATACTTATGGAAGAGTGCAAAGTTACAATCAATGACCAAGAGGATACGTTAGTTTGGTGTGGTGTGAAGATGAGAAAATACTCTATTAAGCTTGGCTATCTAATCCAAAGAGTGGAAAAAAGAGAGGGGTGGCACAAGGACTTATACTCAGGAAACAAAGTGTTTCCCAAAGCTAGGGCCTTCCTTTGGGTGGCACTACATGAAAGATCTCTTTCGAGTGATAGGTTCAAGAAGATTGGAATTGAGGGACCTTCATGGAGTGTCATGTGCAAAAACATGGAGGAAACTATGGATCACCTTCTCTATAGCTTCCCTATGGCGTTCGACTATTGGGATTGGCTTTGTGATAGGATCGGCTGGTATGGGCCTAGGAACAAAAGGATGAAGGACTTCTTGGTGAGCTGGCCATCTTTGCACATGAAATGTTTATGGGGTGGAATTTGGGATTGTGCATCATTGATCGTAGCATGGAACCTTTGGAAGGAATACAACAGGAATATCTTTAAAGGATTAGAGTTAGGCATCAACCAACTCTTGGCCAATATTGAAACTGCATTGATAGAAACTATCAACACTAAAGAAAGAGGCAAGAAAAAGGAAATTTATAGTAGGTGGGATGAGTTGATGAGTAAGCAGTGGGGAGGCCTAAAGGTCCCCATGGGATTTGGTTTGAAGGATGTGGTGAGTCAGAATATGAGTAGGAAGCATGCTAGATGGATGACTCCCCCAAGTGAGAGACTGTAATTGACCTTTGATGGTGTTGCCAAGGGCAATCCTGGATGGGTTGGCATTGGGTGCCTCCTAAGAGATGATAAAGGGAAGGCAGTTTGGGAAATTGCCAAAGTTTTTGGATTGGCTACAAATAATGAAGCCAAGTTTTTAGCTTTAATTAGGGGTTTGGAGGAGTGTCTTAAAAGAGGCCAGCTTTACATTGATATTGAAAGTGATTCGATGATTTGTATCAATGGGATACAAAATAAGAAATGTGCAAATTTGAAATTGGAAAGGTTGATGTCTCAAGCGTGGATGTAGTTGGAGAAGATGGATTTCACCATAAAGCATGTTTACAGAGAGGAAAATGGGGCTACCGATTGGTTGGCTAACTCTGTTGCAGATAGAAAGGGTTTGTTACTTGAGCCTCCCAGGGTTGATTAGTATATGGACTTTGCTAGTGTGATCAGTAAGGATTTTATGCCTGTAGCTAGTGGAGAGGGGGGCTAAGCTATTTGGTTTTATTATTTCAATATGTTTTTTCTTTTCCATGACATTTGGGCTATATGCCCTGGGAGGAATGATTGTAATTTTTGCTTTTATCAATAAAAAATGGGAGCCACCCCCTCTAGTGGAGCTTACCAATATATATATATAAATCAAACTAAATTAAATAATTTTTTTATTATATAAAATCATGTAAAATTATAAAACAATATTAAACTTTATAATATATAAATTAAACAATTATATTAAATAATATATATTTAATATTATAATTATATTATATAAATATTATATTTATATATTATTAAATCATAAATTAAAAAAGATTACATTATATAGTAAATTATACAAAAATTTATAGAGCAAAAAAAAAAAAAAAAATTTATTAATGTGATTTAAGTAAATTATATAGTAAATTACTCAAAAAATTATTAATTTTAACAATAGCACTTGTTTTAACAATATGAGGTATAATATTAAATTAACTTTATTAACTATATATAATATTAACTCTTGTTCAACTTCTAATTCTAACACTAACATTAATTTTAATACTAATTCTAACATTAATACTAATCCAACACCAACACTAATCCTAATTTTAACACTAACACTTATTTTAACACTAATTCTATCACTAACATTAATTATAACTCTAGCATATTGTATTAATAGAAAAATTATCCATTTTTTCTTGCATTTGGAAATAATTAACAACACATGAACTTGATGTTGCCTTGATTTAGTGTTGTAATGTGTTTTACACATTCACACTAAGTTCAGGGCCCTTTTAACTAAAATATACTTAATTATGCCTTATTTAGGGTGTTGAAAAGTGTTTTATTACACTTTCACACTAATTTAGGGTTTCATTAATTAATTATGGTTAATTGAACTTAATTGGCCCCTTTAATTAAAATTTAAGCCTTATTAATTGCATTTTTCCAAGGATCTATCCTAACACCCAATAATGATATTGCATGACATTTAAATTGGAAAAATTGGTCTCCTAGAAATCTGTGCTACGACCCATTCGCCACTGCTAGTGAATAGGTCCTCCTAACATAGGAAACCCTTTTCTTGGCATATTTGAGGTGGTTTTTTTTATTTTATTTCACCTTCCCAAAGCATGGTCCTAGGAAGTTGTGTTAGGACCCATTCACTCAAGGTGGCAAATGGGTCCTCCTCATATAGGACACCCCTTTTTGAATTTATTTTTGGTAGGATTCTAATGATTTTCAATTCTAGATTTGATGTTGGCTTCATTATTTGAATTTTGAGGTTAATCTTTAGATTTAGTATAAATATGAGATTAGTTCCCATAGTTTAATCATAACCATCCAAGTATTCATGCATTATAGAAAACTTATGATCAAGAGAGCATTATAGAGCATTTCATGGGCACTCAAAGGTAGATCATTCAAATTTTATTGCAACGATTCAAGATCATATCATCATGTCAAAGGAATAGTGCATCAAGCATGTGGTTGAGCTGATGTTGTTGATGTAGCATTGAAAATCCATTTGAAATAATTTTTTCAAATCTAATTTGAGATCAAGATCTACATTCTTCATGCCCACTTTATGTTAGTTTGCAGATTTACATTCCAATACATCTTCCAAGGTATCATCATTTCATGTTTCATGTTTCATGCTTCTATTTCATTATTTCATCACAAGGTTTAATTACCTAAACAGGGTTTGACAAAGGAAAATGAGGCAAACCCCTATTCACTAACAATCAACAAGTTTTCCTTCTCCCTTGATGTGTGTTTGCATATTCATAGGTTGAAGATCAAGTGGAGAACACGATTGGAGCAAAATTGTCAAAGTTACAAAGTTACAAAGTTGTCATCTACATTGTAAGAACACGAAAAGAGCCCTACAAATTTTTTTTTAGACTTTTAGGATTTGTTCACCTTAGAGCTGAGAGTGTAGACCTTGAAGAACAAAACCCAAAATTTAGTTTTCAAAACCCTAACAGGGACCCATTCGCCACTAAAGGCGAATGAGTCCTCTATGACATAAAAACAAGTTTTCAACAAGGTACACATTTTTTTAGCCTCTCAAAATTCCCCTTATTGTTGCTATAATAGTTAGGAGTGTTTTCTAATTGTTATTTGTATCTTATCATACACATAATTGCATGTTTGGTGGGAGAAACTTAGTGGTTCATCATCTTGATCAATTCATTTTGATAAAACACTAAAACGTTTCCCACCCTAAACATAATGGTGAACCCGACTTATTGAGAATTGTATTTTTCCAATTTTAGTGTCTTTCCTTGCATCCTAGGTTAGATCTTGCAATCATTTGCATTCATTTGTATTGAATTAGATCTTATTTAGGGTGTCCTTCTTTGCATTCAAATTTGCGTAGATCATCTAGGGTTTTAGAATTGCATTGTTTTACATTCTTTAAATTTGAAAAATACAAAAACAAATCAGTCATTTCGCATATCATTTAGATCACATAAATTTTCATTTTAAAATCAAAACAAAATTATAATTCAAATTAGGTCTTTGCATTCATCATTTCATTATCTTTTCAACTTGCATTTCATATTGCATTTCCAGAAATCTAAAACTGAAAGTTACTATTCCAAACTTGAATATAAAACACATTGAAAAAGGCTTAAAAATCATTCAAAAATAGTTAAAAAACCCTAATATAGGACCCATTCACCCCTACTAGAGAATGTGTCCCTGATTAGGCTTGACTTGAACTTTTTGGCATCTGAAACTCATTGAAAAACACTTGAAAATTAGTAAAAACATTTCAAAAATCCTCACCGAAGACCCATTCACCACTACTAGTGAATGAGTCCCTGATAAGGTCTTGATTTGCATTTTCAAGGATTTAAATCTTTGTTTTAGGATTTTGTTTGTTACTGTTACATTTATGTTTTTGTGTTCTAATTTTAAGTTTCATTAAATTCATTAAATCTAGCTTAATTTTCTTAATTTAATGCATTGTCAAAATTCAAAATTGCATTCTCAACATTTCATTTTTAGTTTATTACATTGTGTAATTAGTAAATTGAATTGTTTAGAATCTAAAATTTGCATTTCATTCTAGGTCATTGCATTTCCTCTTTCCATTTTTCGTTTGCACACTAAGTTTGTAAAAATTGTATGAGCTTTACAACTTGGTGTCCTATTAGCAATACTATTGTAAGACATAGTTCAAGGCTCATGTCATCCTATGATATCTCACTTGCCATGGATCTTGGGTTTTCTAGCTCTCTTTTTTATAGTGTCGATAATCAACCCTTATGGATCATAGTTTGCATACTTCATTTTCCATGACTTCACTTCCTACAACCAATGTGCTTAATGTTAACAACACCATCCCAACCATCCCTAGTTCTACTCAATCTTTGGGGTGTACTCAAAGCCAAGGTGGAACTCCATTTCCATTTTCTTCAATGCCAATGTCCATTCCTACATACACTAGTACTCAACCTACCACAACCTTTCAACCTACCACAACAATCCTACCTACTAGCAATGTTTACACTTCCTTAGGTATTTCCACAGGGAATCCTTCTAGCTTTGTGCATTTGAACACAATACCTCCTCAGCCATCCACCTCCACCAACTTAAAATTTACATTCCCTCCACATACATACACTACTCCACCTTATTCCTTTCAATCTTATAATCATAATGATCCTTTCCTTAACTCACTTTTGCAAACCATGACATCCCTTCAACAACTAGTTGCAACCTTACAACAAAAAAACAATGGTCAACCTTCACAATACATCAAAACCAATCCACTAACCTTGGAAATATTAAGAGTACAAATGCCACAAGGTATAGAAGTTCCTTGATTTGAGAAATATGGTGGGAAAGCAGATCTTGTTACCCATGTTTCCAATTTTACATCCTTGTGTAGTGATTTCATATTTGAAGATAATCTCTTGGTGAAACTAGTCCCTATGTCCTTGAAAGATATTGCTTTAGAGTGGTTCTCTTCTTTATCAAATAATTCAATTGGTTTATTCAATGAACTTGTTGATTCCTTTTACAACCACTTCCATATTTACATGGGTTCTAAGATTACCCTTACTGATTTAATGACATGCAAACAAAAATAGGATTAGAATGTGATTGATTTCATAGCAAGATGCTAAGCAATTTATTCACAAGTAAACATTAAGATTCTTGACACCGACCTTCAACAAATATTTATCGCCAACTTGCAAAAAAAACTCCAAAGAAAACTTGAAATGTTGAGATTTCCATCCTTTACATAGCTATGCACAACCCTTCATGATTATCAAAATATGAATTGCAGTCTTGATGTGAAACCCCCCTATTCATCCTAAAAATTCCAAATCCACAACAAAAAATAGTTACCAACCTTTCAAGAAGTAGAATAAGGGATTTTTACAATTGAATTCCTCTCAACCAAGTCAACAAACCAATAATCAAGTGGTTGTTATAAAGATGACAAAATATTTTATGGATAAGAATAGAGAGTTCACTCCTCTACTTGATACCCTTCATAATATCATGTTACAGCTTATTGAAAACAATATGCTTATCTTACCTCCTATTAAAGATCATGATCCTAATATACCATTTACGAAAGGATTTTGATGAAACTCTTATTGTCATTATCACCAACAAAATGGACATGGTACATAATATTGTAAGCATCTTAAACATCTTGTGCAAGGCCTTATTGACAATAATCAACTACAAATTGGAGGTGTGAATGATCAAGGTAATAAGTTTGTAGCCCCTCCTAGCCAAAATTACAAATCTTTACCAATCCCATGCCAAAGCACACTATTTCATTTGTTAAAGCTAGTGAAACAAAGAATAGTGTGATGAATGTTGACACAAATGATGAAGACATAAACAATGAAAATATGGATAAATCGGTTAAAATGGTAGCATTTATCGAAGCTAGACCTCGTAAGGGCTCAACTAAAAGGCCTTTTGATATTACTTTCTCACAAAACAATATACTTAAATGTGCACCTGATGGTCCTCTTTACATAGCTGGTCAAATCAATGATATGCCCACTAATGGGATATTGATTGATCCCTTTTGTGGAGAGAATGTGATCATTGAAGAATTATTATTTGTGCATGAACTATAGCAAGATACATATGATAAACCAAAAGAATGGATCAAGATGCATAATATTTTTTCTTGTCCTATGATTGGTTTGATAGATCTCCCTTTGAAATTTGGATTGAAAACATTAAAAGTAGCCTTCACCATCATCCCACAATTGGACCAATTTTGTGTGAAGTTATCCATGGCTTCACTCCATGAATTTCATCCCTTCGGTTGTACATAAATGTTTAAAGTTTCCATTTGGAAATGATATCTTTACTATGCATCATAGTGGGTTTAATCATGCATCTTTCCGAGGGAACTTTTCATTAGGTTTCTTTTGGCCTGTGCCTATAGAACCTATTAAACCTCATTAGGAATTATTTTTCAAATCATATCAAAAGTTCAAGGAAAATCGTATAGTAGAATTATCCCTTCAAAACATGCCTCAATCTATAACTGAACCACCTATCCTTGATGAAAAAATGATTGAAACTGAAAGCCCTTCCAAACATCCAAGAAAAACCTATAAACAATCCTCCTACAAATTCTTATAAGAGACTACAAGATAACCAAAAAAATCTCATTGTGCCTCCTAAAATGAAACAATTTTACAAAGCTAAAGAGAAAGTGGGTGAAAAACCCCCTATTGTTTCTTTCATTCCTCCCAAAGAAGAGAAGAAACCTATGATTGACAAACCCACTCTTACACAAACATAAATTAACAATAGAATGAAATGAATCAAAGTACTAGAGTGTAGGTATAGACGTGCTATTGCTCATATGCTACAAAACAAAGAAGACAACAACAACAAAAAATCAAAATATGAACTTACTTGAAGTAATGCATGATGACTCTATATCCTCACCACAACATAAATAAGAACATTCCATGGATATTGTCATTTGACTTCATATTGTGATTAATCTAGATGATGGCATTGACATTACAAAGATTTATGAACAAGTGCATAATGAGTTGAATACATTGATTTCCTCTCCTATGAGCTTAAAAGACAAATCTCCTAAAAAGAATGTTGAACTTGGTGCTTCCCATAGTTTGGTACTTGCCACTATCCCTTTGGCTAGTTTTTCACCTTCCATTTATACTAGCCAATATTGGGATGCAAATGACCTACTCTAGGTTGACTCACATGTGCCTTACTAGTCTTTTTCTTTTTCATGTTTCTTTATGTGATTGCATGTGTGTAATGTGATTCCCCATGATGTTTTGTTTGATGCATCTCTCTCTTTTTTTGCATTCCTCTATATGTAGCTACATTCCTCTCTATGTCATAAAAACTTTACCTTTGTCTTGTGTTTTCTTTTTGGGGATTACGCAAGGCATAAAGGAATTTAGGTCTCTTCCATGATGACCCAAAAGCTTTCATTTCTCTTTTTCATTTGTCTTGTGTTTTCCTTTTGGGGATGATGCAAGGCGTTAAGACATTTAGGTCTCTTTCATGTTGACTCAAAAAATTTCTTTATCTTTTTCATTTTCCTTGTGTTTTCCTTTTGGGGATGACAAAAGGCGTCGAGACATTTAAGTCTCTTCCATGTTGACCCAAAAGGATTTTTCTTTGTTTTCATGCTCTCTATTTGTCATTCTTCCAATTCTATGAGTATTTGGGGAATGATGATATTTTAGAGATCTTAACAACAATGTAGCAAAGACATAAGAACCCATAATCCATAGATCCCTTATGTATTCTTGGCAGGAAACCCCTTCCTTCTTTTTTCATGGAATAGCTTTATTGATGAAACATATGACTTGGCATAGGGTTTTCCAAGGAAGTCTCTCATGTCTTAAGAGAAAACATTGACTAATTTAAAGTAATTGCTCATAGTAATGGTGTTCACAACTGCTTTAAAGTGGGGGCATACAATGATGACATCTTTTGACATATTTCATGGCATGATTTTCTTTTTCTTGTGGCGTGTCCTTTTTTTGGTGGTGTCATTGGGTTCAATGTCCTCTAAGAGTGCAATATTTCTAAGCATATGATCTCCCTTAGTGGCATGATGTGAAGTGAGAGGCATCCCAAAAGTGGCGATATGATACTCTTTGACTTGTACTCTCTTGGAGACATTAGGCATGATGTTCCCTAAGAAGAAGACCTTACATGAACAATCAAAATTCCCCTTTAACAAGAACTTATAGACATGACATTCAAAAATGTTCAAAAGAATTGCATTGTGGTGCCTTATCAAATTTATTTGGAGGATAACTTTGGTATGGTATGGGAGGCTAATATAATTCTCTCATTCATCACCTCATTGGGATAACTCACCTAGTGGATGGACTGAGGTTCCACTACTCGAGAGTGAGCACGGATGTTGCAGACAAACAACCTAGACCTAGTCCACATAGTGTTGGATAAAATATCGAAGCTTGGTCCTTTTTCTTGGAAAAATAGCCCCATTCCATATTGTGTGGGAACGATTGTGCCTGATCCTTTGTTTTTCCTTTGTTTTTCTTAGTCTTTGATAGGGTATGACTATGTATCTCTATTATTTTTGCATACTTAAGTGTCTTGAATGTATACTTTATTGTGAGTATGTCATGGAGGAAAACTCTCACTAAAGTGGGGGAAAAATGTATCAAAGAAAAAACTATCCCTTTTTTCTTGCATTTGGGAATAATTCATAACAAATGAGCTTAATGTTGCCTTGATTTAATGTTGTAATGTGTTTTACACATTCACACTAAGTCTAGGGCCATTTTAACTAGAATATACTTAATTATGCCTTATTTAGGGTGCTAAAAAGTGTTTTATTACACTTTCACACTATTCTAGGGTTTCATTAATGAATTGTGGTTAATTGAGCTTAGCTGGCCCCTTTAATTAAAATTTAAGCCTTATTAATTTCATTTTTCAAAGGATCTATCTTGACACCGAATAATGATATTGCATGACATTTAACTTGGAAAAAATTGGTGTCTTAGAAATCTGTGCTATGACCCATTCACCAGTATACTAGCGAATGGGTCCTTCTAACATAGGACTCCTCTTTCTTGGCATATTCGAGGTGGGGTTTTGGTGTTATTTCACCTCCCCAAAGCATGGTCCTAGGAAGTTGTGCTAGGACCCATTCGCCCAATGTGGCGAATGGGTCCTCACATAGGACACCCCTTTTTGAATTTATTTTGTGTAAGATTCTAATGATTTTCAATTCTATATATGATGTCATCTTGGATTATTTGAATTTTAGGGTTAATCCTTAGATTTAGTATAAATATGAGGTTAATTCACATAGTTTCATCCCAAGCATCCAATTATTCATGCATTATAGCAAACTTATGATCAAGAGAGCATTATGAAGCATTTCAAAGGCATTAAAAGGTATATCATTTAATTTTTATTGCACCAATTCAAGATCATATCATCATGTCAAAGGCATAGTGCATAAGGCATGTGGTTGAGCTAATTTTGTTGATGTAGCATTGAAGATCCATTTGCAAGCATTGTTTCACATCTAATTTGAGATCAAGATCTACATTCTTCATGCCCACTTCATGTTAGTTTGCAAATTTACATTCCAAGACATCTTCCAGGCTATCATCATTTCATGTTTCATGCTTCATGCTTCTATTTCATTATTTCATCACAAGGTTTAATCACCTAAATAGGGTTTGATCGAGGAAAAACCCTATTCATAAACAATCAACAAGTTTTTTTCCTCCCTTGATGTGTGTTTACATATTTATAGGTTGAAGATCAAGTGGAGAACAACATCGAAACAAAAGTTTCAAAGTTATAAAGTTACAAAGTTGTCATTTACATTGCAATAACATAAAAAATAACTCTACAAAAAAAATTTCAGACTTTCGAGAACTGGTCACCTAGGAACTGAGAGTGTAGAACTTGAAGAATAAAACCCACGAGTCAATTTTTAGAACCCTAATAGGGACCCATTCACCACTATAAGTGAATGAGTCCTCTATGATCTAAAAACAACAAGTTTTCAACAAGGTACACATTGTTTTAGCCTCTCTAAACTTCCCTTATTGTTGCTATAATAGTTAGGAGTTCTTTTTTATTACTATTTGCATCATATCATACACATAATTGCATGTTTTGTGGGAGAAACTTAGTGGTTCATCTTCTTGATTAATTCACTTTGATAAAACCCTAAAAAATTTCCCACCTTGAACACATGTATATAACATTAAGTTAACTTTATTAAAATTATATAATACTAACACTAATTCTAATTCTAATTCTAGTTCTAATCTTAGCTATAACACTAACACTAATTCTAACCTTAACCCTAATTATAAGTCCAATTAAAAATTAACCATTAATCGTAACCCTAACCCTATAACTAGCACTAATTGTATATTAAAATCTAATTGTAACACTAATTTTCACACTAACACTAATACTAAGCCTACTACTAACTTTAATTATAACTCTACCACTATTTATATCACTAACTCTAACTCAAATACTAACTCTAGCACTAACACTAAGTCCAATCTGAAACCTAACTCTAATTCTAACTTAGTTTTTATTAACTACTAAAATGGGGAAAAATATGTTCACAACAATGATACATAGAAAAATTATGTGTGATGTACCTATATTTTCCCTAGTTTCATTAGGAAAAGAGATCTCCCAAGGATAAGACTAAATTTCAACTTTGATGTGATTCAATCCTTAATTAAGAAAGCTCTTATTTCCTTATGACAAAAAATGACAAAAATGATTGAAATACACTTTGGGGAGATAAAAATAAAATATTTAATGAAATCAATTATATGATGTAAAAAATGAAATATAGAGTATTAGGATAGCACAAACAAAAACAACAGCTTTTAGGTAGATCTGACAAGGATGGACTTATATGTACTTGACACCAAAAGTGGGTTTTGAGTGTCCTGCAAAGACAGATTCACCGTAGGGTGAATGGGTGTCTGTATAAAGGTCCAAAATTTTATTTGACAATCCTCTGATCCTAGATCTGAGCTCTTGATTTCTCTAGATTCCACTATCAGAAAGCCAAACATAAATTTTGTAGATGAGTTTTCATGGCTTGACAACAATGATGAAAACTTTGTAAAATTATGGTTTTGATCAATCTTCACTTTCTTCACCTATAAATCTAAACATACAAAGAGAGGGAAACATTTTTTATTTTTTATGAATAGGATTTTACCTTAATCAAACCCCATGTTCATAATTAAACCTTAATAATAAAATAATAAAAAAATGATAGGAATTTGATGAATGAACAATGTTATATCACAACTTACCAAACCCTCAATGGTTTCCCTTAAAGGATTGAAGTCTAACACATCTTTCTAAGGTCTAAATATTGCATGAATTGAATTGATTGGACATCATCCTTGATTTGACACTTGATTTGATATTGAATACTTGAAACCTACATCACAGTGTTAGCTCCAAAACATGACATGAACACACATGAACATTGACATGATGACATGAATACTAATAGTAATATCATAATTTGACGTGATGTGGAAATACCTCCTACTTATTAGATGATGATATGATCTTTATTGCTACTATATATGACTGATAAATCAAATCTTTAATGCTCTTGACAATAGTTTTTTCTCTTAGGATTGATCTCTTGAGTGTGCTCTTGCTTTGAGGATTGAAATTGATAAAATAGCTATGTATTTGTCGGTGTTTATCTAAGTTTTTTAAAATTAGATTCCAAAATCCAACAATTGAAACTTGAATTTGAATCATTAAAAATTGGGACCTAGCACTTAAATGGGACCAATTTGCTCCCAGGACCTAAATCTAGGACACAAATTTTTTGTAACATTTCCATTTTTCTACACAATAACTTTCATATGTTTTAACCCCAAGTAAAAAGTTTAAGCATCTAGTCATTGTGAGCTATAACTTTTTTCCCTTTCATATAAAAAGATAACATGTACATTTGAAATAAACATCTTTCCAAAATTTCCCCATTATATTATATCAAAGTATTACAACTTTCCAATATATTGATTTCATGGTAAATAATTCATGATAAAATTTATCTTTTGCAATATTTCCATAGACATGGATACAAAATATACATACAAGGATCCATTGAGCTGACTGGAAATAGATGTACAAATGGTCCAGGTATCCTCCATCAAATCTTAGTCACCAACTGATGAGGAGAATCATCATTTATGTGCTTTTCCACTAACCTTGGACTAACTATGTACCCCCACACATCTACGAAACTGATAGATGGCCCTACCCTTTGATGAAGAGATTGGTTTAGTAACCTCATAATAACATGACCTTCCCTAAGCTCGGTGGTGTGTCCTAAACATTTATAGAACTATCATACAATGGCTAGAACCTACACATATGACAATCCCTATCTAGTATGCAAATTTGGATCATAGTGAACTAACAGTTTAAACAATGGTAACTTACACTAATTTTTCCAAAGTATTCATCACCCAAAATTATGTAGTGGATGTCACATGCTGACACACCATCTTAGCTTGATTTTTATTTGACCATTCATAACCCATGCATAGGCTATCCCCTTCACTGGATTATTCTAACTCCAAGAATAACCTATTACCTCTATGTTGAACTAAACTCATATACTAAGTAAATCATAGTGACTCTAAGAATAAACTAGTTTAAAAATTGGTTATATAAGCTATATCCACAATATAGTACTTATTCCTACTATTTCCAGCCATTCCTTAATATGGAATATGTACAGACACTTCAAGCAATATAAATCCTTATACTAAGTACAACACACATTCTTTTACTTTCACAAGAGGATAGAATAATCTTTCGCTATTAATAATTTGAACTAACTTCCCAAACAAAAAAAACAAAGTCCCATAATCTTTTCAAATACATAAAACAAAGTATAAAAGATTGGGAATCAACATTCCTGTTTATGCAATGCTCAAATTGATTGATGTGGTTTCCCAACACAACCTTCCCAAATCAGTAAGTAACTCCTAAATAAATTTCTTCCACTTTACCAAAGAATCCCTCTCAAAAAATCTCTCAACTTAGGAAATTAGAATATAATAACTCAAAAAATCAAAGCAAGAATGTAGATATGCTTCCCTATTGAGGTAGAGAGCACCTCTATTTATACACAAAGGTCAATAACTAAATGCTAGAAATAGGGTATCAAGAATGACACTTCTTATCTCAAAAGGTTTGACTCAGCAAGACTAAGAAAAGGTTATAGCTAAAATTGGTGCACAGTAAACACAAACACAACCATGGTGGATGAGTCACCCATTTAAATGGACATCAAGAATGATAATAAAAAATGAAAGGTTTATGTCTTCTACAGTTTGACTCTATTTGGCTAGGTTTACTCTTGACCAATTCACATATTTCATAATGCTTCATAAACGAAAATTCATATTACAAAAAACAATGCTAATCAATTCAAACCACTCTTTAGTTGGCACCACATTATGCAGTTCATGCCCTATGTTTTAGGTTGATGTTTGCTACATACTAAGTCAACACTTTCCTATGTGCGGGTAATCTCTTTTCCTTGCATTTGACTAAGTCTTAGCAATTAACATGACACATTGGTTTTCCAATGAAACAATGCACTTTACTTAGCGCTACCATATTCCATTAATCTTAGTGATTTAAATGCTTTAAATATTGTACCAATGTTTATGCATTACTTTATGTGCTATTCTCTTATCTATTGATGCACACATTACTTAGCTTTTGCTATGTTTAAAATGTTATGTGCTGGATAGATAATTCAGTGCTATAGAAATCATTATATATATATATATATATATATATTTATATAGATAACACATTACCATGCATATAAGTATATATATATATATATATAATCTACAATTTCATAAAGTTGTATTATTCGATATACAAATACATATATGTATTCTTTTATTTCATATATAATAATGTATATGTATATAGACATATATATACATATGTATATATTTATATATATTAATATACTAGTATGAACATTTCCATTACGTCGATACATACACATATATTAATATATATATATATTTATATACTCATATATGTTGCAAAGATGATTGTCATTACACCAAAAGATTGACCTAACAATTCCTGACACAACCACCAGAGTTAATGAATCCAAGTGAGGTAGTTAATCCATGTCACAAACCCAGGTGCTACATTGCACAACACAAAGAGACCAAGGGTGCATACCTTGCAAGAATCCCCCCAACATAAGCGACGGGTTTGATCCCAAGATTTGATACCAATTGTTGCTAGGGCCCATTTTCCCAATATCTTGGAAAATGGGTCCTCCAAACATAGGACTCCCTTTTCTTGGCATATTTGAGGTGGGTTTTTGATGTTATTTCACCTCCCCAAAGCATCTTCCTAGGAAGTTATGCTAGGACCCATTCACCCAAGGTGGTGAATGGGTCCTCCTCACATAAGACACCCCCTTTTGAATTTATTTTTGGTGAGATTCTAATGTTTTTCAATTCTAGATTTGATGTTATTTTGGATTATTTGAATTTCGGGGTTAATCTTTAGATTTAGTATAAATATGAGGTTAATTCACATAATTTCATCCTAAGAATCGAAGTATTCATGCATTATAGCAAAATTATGATCAAGAGAGCATTATGAATCATTTCAAAAGCATTCAAAGGTAGATCATTGAAGTTTTATTGCACCAATTCAAGATCATATCATCATGTCAAAGGCATAGTGCATCAAGAATGTGGTTGAGCTAATGTTGTTGATGTAGCATGGAAGATCCATTTATAAGCATTGTTTCACATCTAATTTGAGATAAAGATCTACATTATTCATTCCCACTTCATGTTAGTTTGCAAATTTACATTCCAAGACATCTTCCAAGGTATCATCATTTCATGTTTCATGCTTCATGCTTCTATTTCATTATTTCATCACAAGGTTTAATCACCTAAACAAGGTTTGATCGAGGAAAAACCCTATTCACTAACAATAAACAATTTTTTCTTCTCCCTTGATGTGTGTTTGCATATTCATAGGTTGAAGATCAAGTGGATAACAAGATTGGAGTAAAATTGTCAAAGTTATAAAGTTGCAAAGTTTCCATCTACATTGCAAGAACACAAAAATAACTCTACAAAATTTGTTTTAGACTTTCAGGAGTTGGTCACCTGGGAGCTGAGAGTGTAGACCTTGAAGAATAAAACCCAAAAGTTAGTTTTTAAAACCCTAACAAGGACCCATTCACCACTAAATGTGGATGAGTCCTCTATGATCTAAAAACAAGTTTTCAAAAAGGTACACATTGTTGCAGCCTCTCTAAACTTCCCTTATTGTTGCTATAATAGTTAGGAGTGTTTTTTGACTATTATTTGCATCATATCATACACATAATTGCATGTTTGGTGGGAGAAAATCAGTGGTTCATCTTCTTGATCAATTCATTTTGATAAAACCCTAAAAAATTTCCCACCCTGAACACATGCATATAACATTAAGTTAACTTTATTAAAATTATATGTACCTATATTTTCCCTAGTTTCATTAGTAAAAGAGATCTCGCAAGGATAATATTCAATTTCAACTTTGATATGATTCAACCCTATTAGGAAAGCTCTTATTTCCTTATGACAAAAAATGACAAAAATGATTGAAATACACTTTGGGGAGATAAAAATAAAATATTTAATGAACTCAATTATATGATGTAAAAAATGAAATACAGAGTATTAGGATAGCAAAAACAAAAGAAAAAACTTTAGGTAGATCTAAGAAGGGTAGACTTATATGTACTTGACACCAAAAGTGGGTTTTGAGTGTCCTAGAAAGACAATTTTTCCTAGGGTGAATGGGTCTCTATACAAAGGTCCAAAATCTGAGCTCTTGCTTTCTCCGGATTCCACTATCGGAAAGCCAAAAATGAATTTTGTAAATGAGTTTTCGTGGCTTGAAAACAATGATGACAACTTTGTAAAATTACTCTTTTGATCAATCTTCACTTTCTTCACCTATAAATCTAAACATACAAAGAGAGGGAAAAAATGTTTATTTTTTATGAATAGGATTTTACCTTAATTAAACCCCATGTTGGTATTTAAACCTTGATAATAAAATAATGAAAAAATGACAGGGATTTGATGAATGAACAATGTTATATCACAACTCACCAAACTCTCAATTGTTTCCCTTAGAGGATTAAAGTCTAACACATCTCTCTAAGGTCTAAATATTGCATGAATTGAATTGATTGGAGATCATGCTTGATTTGACACTTGACTTGATGCTTGAATAATTGAAACCTATATCACAATGTTAGCCCCAAAACACGACATGAACAAACATGAACTTTGACATGATGACATGAATCCTGATAGTAATATCACAATTTGATACACTATGGAAATACATCCTAGTTATTAGATGATGATATGATCTTGATTGCTACTATAGATGACTAATAAATCTACTCTTTAACGCTCTTGACAATAATTTTTTCTCTTAGGATTGATCTCTTGAGTGTGCTCTTGATTATAGGTTTGAAATTGATAAAATAGCTATGTATTTATAGGTGTTTATCTATTTTTTTGAAAATTAGATTCCAAAAGACGATAATTGAAACTTGAATTTGAATCATTGAAAATTGGGACCTGACACTTAAAGGGAACCAATTCACTCCTAGGACCTAAATCTAGGGCACAATTTTTGTAACATTTCCATTGTTCTACACAATAACTTTCATATGTTTTAACCTCGGGCAATAATTTTTTTTAGCATCTAGCCATTGTGAGCTATAATTGTTTTTCATTTCATATAAAAATATAACATGCACATTTTCAATAAACATCTTTCCAAACTTTCCTCATTATATTATATCAAAGTATTACAACTTTCCAATATATTGATTTCATGGTAAATAATTCATGATAACATTTCTCTTTTACAATCTTTCCATAGACATGGATACAAAATACACATACAAGGCTCCATTGAGCTTACTGGAAATAGATGTACAAATGGTCCAGGTATCCTCCATCAAATCCAGTTGCCAATTGATGAGGAGAAGCATCATTCAAGTGCTTTTCCATCAACCTTGGACTAGCTATTGTCCCCCACACATCCAAAAAACTGATAGATGGCCTTACCCTTCGATGAAGAGATTGGTTTGGTAACCTCATAATAACATGACCTTCCCTAAGCTTGGTGGTGTGTCCTAAACATTTATAGAACTGTCATACAATGGCTACAACCTACACATATGACAATCCTTGTCTAGTATGTAAATTTGGATCATAGTGAACTAACAGTTTAAGCAATGGTAACTTACACTAATTTGGCCAAAGTATTCATCACCCAAAATTATGTAGTGGACATCATATACTCACCCACCTTTCTAGCTTGATTTGCATTTGACCATTTGCAACCCATGAATAGGCTATCCCCTTCACTGGATTATTCTAACTCCAAGAATAACCCATTACCTCTATGTTTAACTAATCTCATATACTAAGTAAATAATAGTAACTCTAAGACTCATCTAGTTTAAATATTGTTTATATAAGCTATATGCATAATATAGTACTTATTCCCACTATTTCCAGCCATTCCTTAATATGGAATATGTACAAAAACACTTCAAGCAATATAGATCCTTATACTAAGTACAACAAGCATTTTTTAAATTTCACAAGAGAATAGAATAATCTTTCCCTATTAAGAATTTGAACTAACTTCCCAAATAAAACAAATAATGTCACATAATCTTTTCAAATACATAAAACAAAGTATAAAAGAATTGGAATTAACATTATTGTTTATGCAATGCTCCTATTGATTGATGTGGTTTCCCAACACAACCTTCCCAAATCAGTAAGCAACTCCCAAATAACTTTCTCCCAACATACCAAAGAATCCCTCTCAAAATCCTCTCAAAATCCTCTCAAAAACTCACTCAACTCTAGAAATCAGGATATAATAACTCAAAAAGTCAAAGAAAGAATGTAGATATGTGTCCCTATTGAGGTAGAGAGCACCTCTATTTATACACAAAGGTCAACAACTAAATGTTAGAAATATGGTATCAAGAATGACACTCCTCATCTCAAAAGGTTTGACTCAACAAGACTAAGAAAAGGTTATAGCTAAAATTGGTACACGGTAAACACATACACAACCATGGTGAATGAGTCACCCATTTAAATGGACATCAAGAATAATAATAAAAAATGCAAGGTTTATGTCTTCTACATTTCGACTCTATTTGGATAGATTTACTCTTAACCAATTCACATATTTCATAATGCTTCATAATCCAAAATTCATATTACAAAAAATAATTCTAATTGGTTGAAACCTCTCTTTAGTTGGTGCCACATTGTGTAGTTTATACCCTATTTTTTAGGTTGATGTTTGCTACATACCAAGTCAACACTTTCCTATGTGTGGGTATTCTCTTTTCCTTGCATTTGACTAAGTCTTTGCAGTTAACAATACATTCATCTGCATCATATATTTCATAATCAGAAACATTTCATAACATCAAACTAAATCATCATTTATTCTTCTCATTTTCAGAACACATAAAACATAAATACACCCATTTAAAGCATTTTCACCCAACTAGGTAAAAGTAAATAAGTAGTAGCACAACAGGTTGTAACAATTCCAAGGTGTTTTAATTTAATGTTTGCAATTGTTTAATGTCAGTTTCCCATTCAGAAAACTAGAATAATAATGCTTTGGAATGCATAATTTGGTCAATTAGAAGCTTAATTAATCCCAATTAATTAAGGGACCCAAACATAGTTTGAAATTGTAAAGGTAAATAATTTTCTACACTACATTTAGTCCCCAATTTAGTGAGTGTATGATCCCACATTCAAACTCACACTAAAGTATACAAATAAGTCAAGATAGGTCTAATTGTACAACTATTGGAAAGATAGAATGA
>VDFB02326009.1:0-97153 GCA_007258455.2 Sequoia sempervirens
CAATGGGAACATAAACGAAAAGTATCTTTTTGGGTGATGCAAGATTGCCCTCACACCACTAGATTCTCCTGCATCAGACACCCAGGGTAATTTGAGAAGTGACCCCATCACATCTCAGGTGGTTGAGGAAAACCCAAACAGTCAACCTCTACCTTAGATAGCCAAGATGAATCTTCCACAGGCCTTCCTTTCCACTTCACCAGGTATTCTTCATACTTCTTGTTTCTATTACTCCTTCCCACATGGCTATCCAGGATTTCTTCAATCTCCTCCTTCTCTGAAGTAGGTGTTGGAATGCCACATTGTTCCATTGCTAGTACTTCCTCTGTGCCACCTTCATGATACTCTGTCAGATCTAAAATATTGAACATAGGGGAAATGTTGACTCCATCTTGTAATTCTACCTCATATGCATTCCATTATTCATGCCTCTTCAAAATTTTATAGGTATAAAACTTTTTCATCTTCAATTTGTTATAGGTCCCCACTGGAAACCTTTCCTTTCTTAAGTGGACCATCACTTCATCGCCAATTTGAAACTCCTTATACCTCCTCTTTTGATCTGCCTTGGCCTTATACTACTTATTCATCTTGTTAATATGTTCTCTTACCTTCTCATGTATATTCTTGATGTGCCCTACAAAGTCTTCAGCTTTGGCACTTTTCTTCTTCTCTTGGTCCATCTTCCTCAATTCTGGAGTGGTCCTGGGACTACCTCCATACACAATTTGGAATGGTGATCTACCAGTGCTTCTGTTGATAGAATTATTGTAAGAAAATTTTGCCTGCCCAAGTAAGATCAAGTCCCATCCCTTGGGCTTATCTCCTACCAAGCATCTCAGTAGGCTACCTAGACTTCTATTCACAACCTCAATCTGCCCATTAGTCTGTAGATAGTGTGTAGAACTGAACTTCAGCTTTGTTTTCAAATTTTCCCATAAGGTCCTCCAAAAGTATCTAACAAATTTTTTGTCACGATCTGAGACTATACTCTTTAGCAGACCATGTAGCCTCACCACCTCTCTAAAGAAAAAATCAGCAATGTGGACTGCATCATAGGTCTTCTGGCATGGGATGAAATGTGCCATCTTCAAAAACCTATCAACAACCACAAATACTGAATCATTCCCTCTCTGTGTCCTTGGCAAACCAAGAACAAAGTCCATACTTATATCCTCCCATGGCCTCTCTGGAATAGGTAAGGGTCGATACAACCTAGTATTTTAGCTCACTCCTTTAGCCATCTGATATACCCTACAACTCTGCACAAACTTCTTCACATCTTGAGATAACTGAGGCCAATAATAGTGCTCACTGATAATGGCAATGATCTTATCCCAACCAAAATGTCTTGCCATTCCTCCACTATGCTTCTCCTTTATTAGGTTCTCCCTCATGGAACTCCTTGGAATACACAATTGACTTCCCTTAAACAACAATCCATCCTAGATTATGAAATCCAACCACTTTTTCCTATCAACTGTAATAGGCTCCTTGCAAGCTTTCCAAGCCTCTGCAAAATCAAGATCTTTAGGACACAATGTCTTGAGTTCATTGAACCCAACCACTTCAATTTGCATCTCTTTCAACAATGTTTGCCTCCTACTTAAGGCATCTACAACCCTATTCAACTTGCCACTCCTATGCTTTAAAACAAAGGTGTAAATCTGCAAAAATTCTACCCATTTCATATGCCTTTGATTTAATTTTCCCTGACTACTCAGATACTGTAATGCTTGATGATCAATAAACAAAACAAAATCCTTTGGAAACATATAATGTCTCCATTTCTTTAATGCTTGAACTATTGCATAAAATTCCTGATCATACATAGAGTACTTTCTCTTTGCATCATTTAACTTTTCACTAAAATAGGCAATGGGCTTACCTTCTTGGCTCATCACTGCTCCAATGGCACAACCACTAGCATCACAATCTACCTGAAACAACTTATTGAAATATGGGAGGGCTAAAATAGGTTGCTCTATCACCTTCTGCTTCAACAGATCAAAACTCTTCGCTGCTCTAGTGCTCCACTTGAACTCTTTTCTATCCCCTCTCATTGTTTCAGTTAGGGGTGCACAAATACTACTGAATTTTCTAATAAACTTCCTATAAAAACTAGCCAAACCATGGAAAGATCTTACCTTAGTAGCAGTTCTTGGGGTAGGCCATTCCAAAATAGCCTTCACCTTCTCTGGGTCCATCTTCAGACCCTCTGCTAAGACAACAAACCCCAAGTACACTAACTCCTTTTTAAAAAAACTACACTTTTTCAAATTTATCAGCAGTTTCTCCTCTCTTAACTTTTCAAAGACCCTACAAATATGCATCAAATGCTCAGCCAGGGACTTACTGAATATTAAAATATCATCTAAGTACACAATAACAAAATTCCCTAGAAACTCTTTTAGTAACTCGTTCATGAGCCACATGAATGTGCTTGGTGCATTGGTTAGCCCAAAAGGCATGACTGACCACTAGTACAAGCCCTCCTTGGTCTTGAAGGCAGTCTTCCATTCATATTCCTTTTCAACTTCAACTTCGTAGCCATCTCTTCTGACACCAAATTATCGATGCTCCCAGTGTCAATAATGACATCACAACATTTTTCTTCACACTTGCACCTTGTGCATAATAGATTCTTCCTCTATTCTGGCTCCTTCTCTTCAGTCACAAGGGCTCTTCTAACCACTAGGGATTCTCCCCTTTCAACATCATCTGAGTGCTCAGATTGAGCCTCCTCATCTACATGTGCAACCCTTCCATGACCTTCTGGCCTTCTGTCCATCCTTCCTTGGTGTTATGGACATTCATAGACTTGATTCCCTTCTTCACCACAATGGAAACAAGTTCCTCTTAAACCACTTCTTTTGGGTCCTAGCCCAGATCTTCCTTGTCCTCTACCCCTTTGATCACGAGGGGAGTATAAGTTATCATTCTTCTAACCTCGACTAGTACCCACATCTTCATTTTTCCTTTCATCCTCATTTTGGCTCCCAGAAGATCTTCCACTACCTCTTCCACTTTGACCTCCTCAGGCTTTTTGCTTGCTGTCAAATCTTTTGTTCAGCTTCTCCTCAAATTTTAGAGAAAACTGGTATGCATCTTCAATGGTGGTCATTATGACCAGGCTTAGCTCTTCTTGAATGCTTGGTCATAACCCATTAAGATAACGGGTTACCCTCTCCTTGTTGGTCTCTGCATGGCCTGCTTTGATGATCATCTTGTCAAAATCTTCTATGTATTCTTTCACAGATCTACTTCCTTACGTCAACCCTTGCAATTTCTTCAGCAGATCTAACTCATACTACACTAGTATGAACTGCTTCTTCAATTTCTCTACCATGCGATCCCAACTACTGATCTTTCCTTTTCCTCTTCGATTTCTCTCCAATTGGACCTCTTTCCACCAAATATTGGCATGGATTTTTAGCTTTGTTTTTACAAAGTTAACCTGATCTGGGTCCTCCACTTCTTCATATTCAAAATATTCTTCTAGCTTGTTGATCCAATTGATCAACTCTTTCGGGTTTAGACTTCTGGAATAATTGGGGACTTCTATTCTGGGTCTTTTTCTGATCTTTGAAATAGCCCTAACTAGCCGCATTTGATCTCGATCAATAGCTTCATCTTCCTCTTCTACATCTATATCTTCCACCTCTTCTTCATCCTCGCTTTCTTCTCTCCTTCCCTAGTCTAACCCTCTTCTCATTTGTTCTTACAATGCATCAATTTGTCTCTAGAGGGCTCTGAAACCCTTAACCACAAATGGATCTTTTCCACCAGCATTTCTGCCAACTCTGCCGCCTTTGGCACCACCATGCCTACCAAGAATCACTCTTGGAGGCATCTTGAATACCTGAAACCCACAATCATGGTCCTAGTGTGAACTGCCTCACAATCGGCGATCTATCCATGTGCTCAAGAAAACTTGCTCTAATACCACCTAAGGAGGGCACAAACTCAAGACACAAAATAACACTCACAGAATAATATTTTATTCAAAAATATTGAAATCTTACATGTAGAGGATCTCAAATCCTTGAGCTCTGTGTTACATGCAAATTACAGACTTACAAAAAATTACCCAGATTCCCCTTTCGTAGCATGCAAACTTTTTTCCCCAAAAAGTTACTCAAAAATAAGAAGCTAGCCCATAAATAGACCCGTTTTGGTTTGGAACCAAAAACAACATTCAAGATAATATTTTTGATAGTTTGGCACCAAAAATTACATTTTGAAATTCAAAACTAAGTCCTAATTCGAAAATTGGCAATTTTCTAAAAATCGGCCAACTTTCGGAAGCCATAACTTTTGATCTGGGACTCTATTTTTTGAACCGTTTCCACCATTGGAAAGGTATTAGAGTGAAGAACATGATAAGAATCCACTCTACCAATTTTAATGATTTTTGAGCTCGTATAGGACCATCTAGTGCTTCAAACTGGACTCAAAAGGTTTTTCAAGGCAAAAAGCAGAAACTAAAACCTTAATAACTTTCAAACAGTGAATGATCTTGCCCCGATTCTTTCACCAAAGTGCTTATTTTTCCATCATGAACTTTCCCATAAATTTTTCTTCCTATGCCTTAAAATTCCCACTTTCTTAAAATAACAGTTGAGCAGAAAAAGCAGAAAAGCAGTTCTAAAAGTTGGAAACTCTTATTCAACAAATTTAAGGGTACCCAGAAATGCAAAAACATATACAAAAAGAAAACAATAGGAATATAAATGGAAAGGATCTTTTTGGGTGATGTAAGATTTCCCTCACACCACTGGATGCTCCTACATCACCTGGTCCCTTTAGTCTTAATATTTTATTTCCTCTGTGGGTTTTATATTCCTAAGTCCTGGTTGGCCCTATGCTAAATGATTTAAAAAGAACTTATTTCATTGTTTTCCATCTACCTAGTAATGTCCCTTTGCCCTTTAATGAATGTTTTTTTTTTCAGAAGGATGAAATTCATGTTACCGTCGATCAAAATTCCTTCAAGATCAATGGTTGCTCGCCATCTTGTGATCTGGAATTGTAGGATGGCAATATCATAGGCGGGTAACACGTGTCCCATCTAGGGATCAAATTTATGTGACTATTCATCAACTATCCTTTGATCTGAGTCATTCCCCACCATCCCGCAATGGTGCTTTGGTTGATTTCAAAATCATGGGTGAGTGCCACGTGGACTATACAAGGTGGGGCTCAAGAAAATTTTGTGTGATATATTTTAAATGTTTAATTGCTTCCAAAGCAAAACATTTAAAATAAAATATTTGACAAGGAAAAGGGAAATTCATTAAAAATGAGCAAAAGTGAAGAAATTAGGGCAACTAGTGATTTTAATAGTATATTAAAAAAAAATCATATTTTGATACTTGAATACATTCAAAATATTTTTAATATATTTCTAATTTAAAAAATATCTTATTTAATTTTTTAAATATTTTTTTCTTTTCAAAAATATATTTTTATTTATTTTTAAATACATTATACATACAAAATTACATAATCAATAATAGATAATAGATTTTGGTTAATATATCTAGGTATGTTAATATGCTTGAAAAAAAAATTTTAATTAAAAAAATTAGTATCATTAAAAGGTAAGTTTTTAATTATAAAAAAATTAACATTAGAATTATCTAACATTTGAAATAGAAAATTTAAATATTATTTTATAATAGTTTATAATTTACTTATATAGTATTTTGGATAATTTTGATTGATTTGATAATTTTATAAGTTCATTATTGAATTTAAATCTTATAAATATAATTATATATCTTTAATGAATATTATAATTTAAAAATAATAATCAATATTGAACATCATAGATTTTATTATAACTTAAATATTAAAAGATTAATGTATAAGTTTATAAAATATAATTTTTTTTTTTAAATATAGATTTAAAGATTATTATATATATATATATATTTAAAGATCCATAGAATTATCTTTTTAACTATGAAATTAATATGATTAATTTCATTTATAATTTTATCTTATCTTATATTTTAACAATATTTTGGTATCCTCCATAATTTTTTTTCTATAAGTATCAAGTTGTATATTGTTTATATGGAAGGTAGTGTTTTTTCATGGAGCTTAATAAGTTTTAATAATTTTTAGTCATTTTAAAGATTTTTATTTTTTTATAAAGATAGGTATATTTAGACTTTTGATGGCTTATGTACAATTATGCATATTCTTTTATTTATTATATTTTTTGCAATATCATGTTATTCTTGATTAATCACATTATTTGTTTTATTTTTATTTTTTTTGTTGAAAAATATTTTATCTTTACTTTACATATATGATAATTTCAAAATTATCAAATTTAAAAATTATAAATAAAAACTTATTTTTATTAATCTCTTGAAGTAGGTCCTAATCTTTTGTAGATTAATAACTATCTAAATAGCTATTTCTTTCCTTTATTTCTATAAATATGTCTCATGTCTCTATTGAAATTTATGAGATGTGTATGTAATTCTTAGCGCAACACTCTTAGAAATTAGGATTTATTTTCACATTTATCTATTTTCTTATTGTTCCTATTAGTGGCTAATTAAATCTTCATTGAAAACCTACAAAGAGGTTGGGTCCTTCAATCTCAAAGCTTGTCTAATTTCTTGATGAGAATCATTCACATTGATTCCCAATATTGTGCTCCTTGCATGATACATTTATAAAATGCACTTGGTAATTTAGTATGTGGTTGAAATATTAGAGTAACAACAAATGATTCTTTTCATTTTTTGCACATGAGTGGCCATTTTTACTATGTTAAATTTTTATTTTCACTTTTATTTTCATGGTTTTCATGTTACATTAAAATTTCATACATTTCTTAGTCTTTTTAAATAAATAAATGAAGGTTATTGTAGTGTCCCCAATCTTGCTAAAAATCATGTATAGAGATAGCACAATATATAAGCTATTAATTATAGAGTATTGCAACAAAATGAATTTAAAAACTACTACATACAAACAAGGTTTAGAATAATTCAAAATAGAGATATCATTCTCCTACAAATACTTTGTATAGAAACCCTATCTAGCCACACTTTCACCCTCAAAATTAAGAGAACAAATTCTCATACATTGTTTCTATAATGAATTTAGAAAATAAATTATAAAATTTAAATTCAATAGTGAATTTAGGAAATATTAAATCAATCAAAATTATTTCTATTATCCAAAATAGTATATAAGTAAATTATAAAATATTATATTATAATATTTAAATTTTCTATTTCAAATGTTAAATAATTCTAATGTTAAAACTTTTATAATTAAAAACTTACCTTTTAATGATGTTAGTAAGTTTTTTAATTAAAATTAGTTTTCCAAGCATATTAACATACCTAGATATATTCACCAAAATCTATTATCTATTATTGATTATGTAATTTTGTATGTATAATATATTTTAAAATATATATATATATATTTGAAAAAATAATATATGTTTAAAAAATTAAACAATATATTTTTTAAATTAGAAATATATTAGAAATATTTCAAATGTATTCAAATATCAAAATATGATTTAAAAAAAAAAAAATAACTAGCATTTTATTTAAAGAATTTATATTAAGAAAACTTTAAAATTTGAAGATTTGCCTAAAATATTATACATTAAAGATTTCAAATTATATTCTAAAAAAATTAAATGAACATTCAAATTTATATTCATTTTATATTAAAAAAGTTTAAAATTTAAAGATTTACCTAAGATATTATACATTAAATATTTAAAATTTTGTTATAAGAATTTGAACATCAAATCAAATTTAAAAATTATAAATAAAAAAATTATAGTTCTCAAAATTTCTAATATTAATTTTGATTAAATATTTCAAAATATTAATATCTATGATAGTTTAATACAAACAAATATTTTGAAAATTTAAATATTTTTATATTAAATATTTATATGTATTTTACATTAAAATAAAACTTTAAATTTTTATTGAATTTTATTAATATTTTAAGATTTTAATAATTAAATATTGAAATTTTTGCATGAAGAAATAAAACAAGTATAATATATATTTAATAAAAATAAAATTAAAATATAATCTTATTTTTTAAATAAATATTAAATTTTTATATTTAAAATGTTTTAAATTATTATGAAACACCATAGTTAGCTAAAAGATTGTGGGGCTTTCATTTATAGTCTTCAACAAGTAGTAATTTAACTATGATTTTTATTAAATGTTGACAGTTTGCACGGAGTCTATTTGCATGGAGTCTGATAGTGAGAAAATCAAGAAACTATGGGAGATATATGCTATGCATCCATGCATGAGGTCAGGTGCATTCCTAGGGCTGGATAGCTAGCACCTGGGTGGGCTCCCCCTACCTCCTTTCTTTTCTCATCCTCGTACTAACATGCTAGGAGAGCTAGCTAAGAGTTGAGGTGGAAAAAAGGAAGGGGCTATGGGGAACGTAGGTGGGTGTGACTAGGAGGCTCATTAGGTGATCGAGGTAGAAATTTTCTTCACAGATCTTGAGGATGTCATAGGCACCATTCCTTGAAGGAAGTTTCATGCAAATTAAATGTGGCATGTGTGGAGGGAAGTCATTTGGGTCCCATAGGCTTCTTTGGCCTCATGGACATCATTAAATTTTTTTATTTCATTCCATTTCATATCGGTTGGTGGTGACTTTAGTGGAATTTTTTTAGCATAATTTATTTGTTTTGGTAGTGGCGTTCATGGTGAAGCGAGATCTCTTTGTCATTGAAGTCTCCATGGATTGCCTTGTGAAGTTTGGTGTAGACACACTAATCTCTCTGAAATATTCAGCTAGACAAGCCTCCTTCAAAGAAGTTAAAGGCCAATGACTAAAGTGGATTCTCTTAAACAAGGACCCATTAGTTCTAGTGGTGACCAAAATGATCCTAGGAGCTAGTCATTTGGCTAGCAAGGAGTTTAGTAGGGACAATCTACACATCTCCTCCTAGTTTTTGGCATCTCTTCTGGACAACGGTGAGTCCAAGGCTGTGGCTAAACTGCTATTGGTTAAGATGTTTCACAAGGATCTAGTGGGAGGGGTAAATGAAGTGTTGAGTTTTTTGGTGGAGGGCAGAGGTGTCCCAAAACTGAGTGACTTTGCAGCTATTCGAGGTTTGGACGAGGCCATAAAGCTTTTCTTGTTCCTTCTTGACTTGAGCGGTCTAGTGTTGATCAGACATAGAATGGTGGTGGTAGTGGCCATTGAATTCTTGAAGAAATTCTTCGGCCTGATGGTTGTGGGTGATGTTGAGTGGGTAAAATTATTTGAATATTTTTTTCTTTAAATAATTTCCTATGAATTCCTTGTGTAGTTTTTCATTCTGATAGTTTTTAGAGTTTATCTCTATGGTCCAATGGCATCTTTTAGTCCAATAGTTTATAAATTTGATCTCTAATGGCTAGTTTGGGAGTTTTGGGTGACTGGAGATTCATATGATTAGGGTCGGTCGGGGCCAAACCCTTATGGAATTTGGGGTTGGTAGTTGGCTTGGATGGTGGGGTGGTGGTTTCTGGATGGAGGGGTCTCCCTGTCTTTGGTTGGTTGGGTCTTGTTTTGACCATCTTTGGGGTGGTTTTTGCTAGTGGTTGTTGGGATGGATTTTTTGGTAATCAATGGTGAAAGCTTTCCCGTGTTTGTAGATAGTTGTACCTTTTCTAATCTAATATATAAATCAATCTTGCAAATAAAAAAATCATTTTTTAATCATTTTTTTAGTTTAAATTCTATAAAATATTCAATTAATTAGTTGTATTGTTTGTTATTGTTTAAATTATGATGTCATTGGTTTTTATTTTACGATTATAAATAAGGTTTTTATTTTAGGTAATGCATAAACAATATTGTGATCATCTTAGATCTAAAACATAAATCAAAAGGTATAGATATATAATTTTTAAAATTACATCTATATTTGATCTTTAATAAAAACATAAACTAATATAAATTAATCAACCCCAATCTAAATCCCAACCCTACTATTAACCCCAATATTAAGCCTAACAATAACCCTAAGTGAACACTTATCCTAAATGAACCTTAACCCTAACCCTAAGTGAACCCTAACACTAATTGAACCCTAACCCTAATTAAACTCTAGCCCTGATTGAAATCTAACCCTAATTAAACTCTATCCCTAAATGAAGCCCAACCCTAACCTAAACCCTATTTGTTCCTAACCCTAGTATCTAACAAATATAGGATCAAGACCTTTCCAACTTTGGTAAACCTTATTGGATAGTGATAAAAGCTACCTTATCTTTCATTAAGGTAGAAAATTTTTGTTATACAACATGCCCCTTGAAAATTGGAGATAGGCAATACAAAAAGAAGGTAAACACTAATGAAAATGGTCAGTGGTATTGTGGAAGATATGATAAAAATTTCCTTGAATGTGATTATAAATATATACTTCAATGCAAAGTGAAAGACTATACTTCTTTCACTTGGATTACAACTTTTGAAGAAGTGGCAGAAGAAATTATGGGTGTAACAGCAAAAGAATTGAACATTTTGAAGCATGAAAAACAAGATGATATTAAGTTTTCACACATTAAACAAAATATCCTTTTCAACAAATACATATTTAAAATTCAAGTGAAAAAGATACTTATAATGATGAACAAAGGATTAAATGCACAGTCATAAAAACAATAAATTTTGATTATTCATTTGAGAGAAAAAATTTATTAGACTCAACTGCAAAGCTATAGGTTTCATAACATTCAAATTATTGAGTGTGTATAATGTTAAAAATGTATTCAAACATTTGAAAAAAAAAATAGTGGATATATCTAAGTTAGTTAATGCCATTTTGTCATGATATACTTCTTTCATGTTGTCAATACTAAATCTAATGATTATTGAACATTTATGCTTTTAAATTTATTTTTCTTGGTTGATTGTTGTTATAGACAATTTGGTATGATTTCAAATTTGAATGTGTACCCTTATATATGAGAATTGAGATAAACAATGACACAAACAATAATGAAATCAAATTGATTCCTTTCCAAATTCATATTCATGAAAATGTAAGCATTTTTTCAAGTCAATAGGCATCTTGATAAAGATAAATCTCGGTGTGTTTTACATATATTATTAATTAATATAGGTATGCTAGTTAATTAAATTATTAACTATATTTTATTTGTATTAGATATTGAATTGTTAAAAGATGTAAAAATCTTAATACTAAATATATAGGAAAATGGTTAAAAAATTACATATTTTTCAAAAAATTAAAGATAGTGTGTAATTTAAAATACAAATTATATAATTCTTATAATATTTATATTATTACTTATTGAATATTTTATAGAATTTAAACTAAAAAATTAGCCTCCCCCTATCTACATATATCTCCCTCTTTCCCATCTTCTATCTCTCCCCATCTCTCCTTGATCTCTTGCTCCCTCCCTATACCCCTATCTTTCTTCATATCTCAACCTATTTGTCTCTTTATCTTCCCATATATCTCTATATCTATGTCTTTCTCTTCCCATTTATCTATCTCTCTATCTCTCTTTCTCTCTCTATCTCCCTCTCCATATATATTTGTCTTTCTCTACTTATCTCTCTCTCTCTTTCTCTCTCTTTCTATATCTATATATATATCCCCCGTCTATCTCCCTATCTCTCTATATATTTATTTTGTCCCTCTATTTCTCTCTGTATCTCTATCTATTTTTATCTCTTTCCCCTCTCATTTTATATTCATCTCCATTTCTATCTATAGGGAGAGATACGAAGGTGAAGCATTGGACCTTCCCAAAGATTCACCAATATCAACACTACTTCCAACTATTTTAAGCATTTAAGTACATTTTTTATGCTAGATTAGAATGCATGTGTCAAAGCTCATATTTATTGATGCAAAATAGGTCCAAAGTCACAAATTTGATGGGTTTCATTATAGTTTTGTACAAAATTTCAAGTACCACATAGAGAAAAGATATTCTAGTTTTTAATATCATGTCATCAACTTTGGCACTTCATCAAGATTTGTATCTTCATCAACATTAACAAAAGAAAAGGTATGTACTTGAATCCCTTGCATTTAATTTTTTCTATATATATAAATATTTTAATATTTTCCCTCAAATCCATAATATATATATTAGTGTCTATTTATTTATTGCAATAAAGAATTAACCTAAGTAACACATTAAGAATTCTAAGGATTTGTGCTTGGAAAAAATGCATAAGAAATTCTTTTGTTGGATATCATGTTGTATAGTTTAGAAAAGCTCAAAATATGAATAGGATTTTAAGGCCATATATTATGGTAGCTTACAATGCAAAAGAAGGAAATATATTATCAATTTTAATCTACAATTTAATACCATATGAAAAACCACATGTAGTATTATCTACAATTACATGTTGACATATTAATTTTTTAAAATACACTTACCATTCAATAGACTTCTCCCAAGAAAGAAAACCTAAGTGAACATTAATTGAACCCTAATTGTAGATTCATAACTACTGGGCTCTCTCATATTGGGAGTAAGGTATGTACACCTCATATTGTGGAGCACGAGTTAGGTGCCTCACTCATATTGGGAGTATGATGAGTCCCATACACTATAAGTCATTTGTAGACCCAAAAACAAATCACCTAATATTGTGGACTATAAAAGGACCTTTCCTTTTCCTTTCTTCTCCCATAATAAATGTTTTTTATTTTGTAGAGGGACAAGTTCGCATGTCCATAGATACATTTTCGTGTGATATCAGCCATTCCCCACCATCCCGCGATGACCCCACTAGTTGATCACAATATCACGAGTGAGCACCATGTGTCTCATCTGGTGAAGCTGATGGAATGCTAAATACTTTGATGGGTCTTTAATACATTATGCCACAAGTTACTAAAGTAGTTATAAGATGCACGTGTTTTAAATCAATGGAGATGTTATAATCCTAGTAGAAAGGTGCTCGATGGTTAATAACAAGGATGGCGACTATGTTGAATGAACAGGATTGTTGATGGTTGAGAACCATGATTTCCCGCTATCAAATTACTTGGGTTTACAAGACTGCATTACTTTTCACAACAACATCATTACATCACATGGATGGTAAGTATACACCACTAACCATAAAATAACATGTATATGGACAATATATTAATCAAGGATTTCAATATTATAATGCCGCTTCCCAACATGAATGGGAAAGATACAATAAAATAGTATGATACATTTGAAATGAAGAAGTACAAAGCTGCAATACTGGATCCAACTCTGGTACAACTCAGGAGACTCTGCAAAGTACAATTTCGCACTTCTCGATTGATGACTGGGGACCCAATGGGGTGCATAGCACGTTCCACCCAACCACGTGGACCCAAAGGCCCACCCCCCATGATAAGAGATGACAAGAAGGATCCCCAACAAAAACCATCATACAGAACAAGGGTACAAGACTTCACAACAAGATCCACAATAACATAAGGCAATCTCAACACAAAATATAACCAACACAAGATGTGTCCAACATAAGAAATAACCAAATAAACATCAACATAAAAATGCCAACAAGTGCTTCCAGAGGCCCAAGAATAACATAGAGGGAAACAAAAACAAACATAGTTATTTAGGGAAGAGTGTCATCGCAATGATGCATGGGTTACCCTGGCGAATCTTCCTAGGCCCCGGCCCCCAACTTGGGATACCCTGGTGACCTCTTACGAAACCCGACCCCACATGCAATCCAATGCGGAATCGATTATCTTTCATAAGGACAAGACAATGATTTCGCCATTCCAGGCCTTTTCAACTCATCTCAATCCCATACAAGCACTTGAGTCATGAGTGAGGCATTCACTTATATCTTGTTAAAGTGTGATTATACCCAAAACCCCTCATTAATTATTAATGTTTTCACTTGATTAATAAACCTCCAATGAGTTACCCTGGGACCACTTCCGGGTCCCGGCCCTCATTAGAAGCCACTCTCCCTACTCACAACTAAAATTCTACTATCTCAATGGGGTAATCCATTAACAGAAAATAATAAGACCAACTCAGTAAAACAACAAATGATGTATGTACCATCCCATGCAAAGAATCCATAGTAACATAAAATCCACGTGCAAGGCTAATACCCACCATTTAAATCCAAAAATAAAGACCATAGTCCACAAGAGTCAAAATGGGAATCAATTATGAAATCACATTCTCCCTTCCTCAGGATCCCAAAAGAGCGACTATCCAAAAACTCACAAATGAGGGTAATCCAACACAATACGAGATTCCAAATAAGTTCCAACACAAATTAAAATGATAAAATCCCCTCAAAACCGAGATTAACTCAAGAGGAAGTCACATCTAAACAAAACCATCAGAATTAACCAACCAACACAGAATCCCAACATTAACAAATTCATCCTGAGACAAAGACCAATCAATAAGGCACCATTGAAATCAACTAAAGTTCACTAAGACATCAAGAGAATCACATTTCAAAACTACTACAATCATTATTACATTACATAGCCCTCATTATCAACACACCAAAAACACTCACAAAACACATTACTCATACTCCACATGATTTCAATGAACAAGTTTCAAGTAACTCAAGAGAGCACACATCAGAATAAAGCCAACAAAGTCATCCTTTACAACAAGGAGATAAATCTTAAAAAGATTATCCAAAACAATATTACAACAAAAACCTTCAATTACAAGGTACTATGAACATTCTCTAGCTAACAACCCTAATATGATCGTATGCAGCTCAAGTATAGGAATTATTAATGAAATGAGAGTGTGGGTACACTCGAAACTCATCAAACATTAAAAGAAGACCATGTGACTTATCATGTTCAAAAAAACTCATTAACCAAAATATGAAGATATTTGCAAACTCAAAAGAAAACATTACATTAGATCAATAAGATCCGAAATGGAGGGAATTTAGGTAACATGTTTCCAAATCAGCATAGTAACTTGTTAAAGGGTCATACTCTACATTATTTAAGCCTACCATCATGTAATTAGTCAAAGCCATCTTAAGTAGCTTTATTCCATCTTGCAAAGTAATCTAATTTCCTTTATTAAATCCTACAATTTATCTAGTAGTGAATTAATCATCTTTCATTTCCAACCTACTGATTTCCAAATTATTCCAAAATGTTTATCACTCTGATCTATACGTAAATAACTATGAAAATGTAAAATACATAAATAAAATTCACCTATCAACATTCAGAGAAGATGACAAAGGAATGAAGAGTTTAAACAAACGTCTGCAACATTCTAGCTACAACTGTGATAGTTTGCTAAAGAACTACAACATTCTATTTTCACGTACTACAGATGAGACAAATTACCAAAGGAAACAGAAGGATATATTAACCTCTACCACCTTCTATATTCAGGTGTTGCAGTTATGACAGTTTCCAATGGAATCAAGGAGGTTATTAAAATATATACTCCCTACCACATTCAAGTTCTGCTGTTGTGATAGGTTATATAAACCTTTAAACTTCCTATTATGTTCAAATGCTACGGCCCAAACAGGCTGACAATGAAATTAGGGCGATTGTTTAATTTACTACACCTTTGCAGTCTAACAGCTGTAGCTGTGGCGGGCTGCCAATGGTTTCAGGGAGGCTATTTAATTCTGAACACTGCCTCAACTCTAAATATTGTAATTGTGACAGGTTGCCAAATATATTAGAATGTGAATATTGGAATTTGGATATACCACTGTCCAGATGCATTTTATCATTATTTTCATATGCTGCAACTTAGACAGGTTGACAATGATTATAGGATATGCACTAAGGAAAACATTAAGGATTATGAAAGACATAACAAATTACGGGTCAACAAGGAGCAAATTGGATGGACCAAGTGAGTGCGTACCATTTCCACTACTTGGAAACAGATAAAATAAGTATTCCAATGAGTTTCAGAGAGGCAATTATTTGGAAGGCCAAGAAAAAGGTATTGGCTTTTGGTAAGGGCGCAATCATCATCTCAAGCATGAGAGGTCGAAGTCACACAAAATGCCATGATGGCAGGGTACACACAAATAGTCTGCAAGCTATGGGGCTTCGAATTTAGAACTAATTGTCTCTGATTTCATTGTTATGGTACCTTCACCATAAAAGACATTATTGGATTAACAAGATCACTCTAGAAATACATGATTGGGGCCGAGGCATGAAATGGCGATACATGAATTCCTTTCTTCATTTTACTCACAGATTCACAAAATAATGGTAGTAAGGGGAAAACTTGATAGGTTAGATCGACTCACATAAATATTCACTATGATAGTATAATGAATTGGTTTAAGTAGATAAAACCGCAAGGCACAGGTCTACATATTAGATCTCAAATAGTCATGAACAACTAAGCATTATCATCACCCATAATTATTCATTATGCACAGGGACCTTCATGCCCAAGTTCCGATCCTATTGCATATCGATTTTCAACTATGGAATGAAACGATTTCACAATGCACAATAAAATATTTATTATATAACTTACAAGTATTTTCTCAGGGCAGTTTATAATGAACATACCTCATTGAATTTGTGAATCGTCCAACATACCCATGAGGTTGTGAAGCAGTATGCATCAAAATTCCCCAGCACTTCGATCAGCAAACCTTCTCCCCTCGTAATCCCCAGAGTGTTTATTATTTGCCTTGGAATGGCAAGCTTAGCCAGCCCGTGGAGGAGCACAAGAAGTAGTGAAGAAGAGAAAACGTAGAGCATAGATTTCTGGAACAGCCCAAAAAGATCAGGATGGCTGATGAAGCAGGGCGAGTACAAAAAAACGTGGAGGCACAGGTGGTTCGTGCTGAAGAAGGGGAAGCTCTTTTGGTTCAAAGAAAATTACATCACTAGGGAGTCGAAGCCCTGCGACATCATCCCCATTAACACCTGCCTAACCGTCAAGGGCGCCGAAGATGTTCTGAACAAGCCTTTTGCCTTCCAGCTCTCCACAAGCAAGGAGATGATGTATTTCATTGCAAATAGCGATAAAGAGAAAGAGGCAGTTTTTCCCCGAAAGAATCTAGTTTGCATGGTGAATTAATTAGAAAGAGTGGGTTTGTTTTAGTGGTGGCTCATGCAACCAATTATAATTGGTTTAAAATTAAATTCTTTCCCCCATGCAAGGCAACCGCAACAAAATTTAAGGAGAAAACTTCTCACTTGAATTCGACATACTATAACTCTCTTTTTTTTTTAATTTTATTCTTTTAGATAAATTCTAATTTATTTCAATTTAACCGTTAATAATATTTTATTAACAACTTTTATTTAAATTATCGTATTACCTCAAACACAAAATAAATCAATACCTAACCACTCTTAATTCATAACAAGGCAGAAAACATCACATGACGACACGAATGGAGGGGCACTACATTCTCTCCCTGAAGGACTCGACTTACTCCTGGAAGTCGCATGGTTAAACAAAGCATTCACAATTATAAGAGTCATCAAAATTCATTTAACCGAATATGTAAACGACCAGTGACATGTCATCACAAGTTAAACATTATAATCACGATATCAACACTACAACACAAGCCAAAAAGCGAAAGAACAACCAAAACATTTGACAAAACATAAAAACCATACCGACTGGGTTACACAGTGGGGGTACATATCCTCGTCGAGGATGATGGCATAGTTGGGAAACCTTCTTGTCAAGTCTATTTTTCCACATTATTCCCATTGGGTTTCATTAGGCTCGCCCAGTCCTACAGAGCAGGTTGAATCGAGGCTTACTACCTGCAACCTGCATAAGAGCAAACATTGTGTACACCATATATATATCTCAAATCAACCTAGTGTAGAGGAAATTGTCGTGTTGTATGCCTCTCATGAAGGAGTGATACGACATCATCCTTCTAACACTTTACAATTAGTGATACATCATAAACAGTCATCAATAACAATTACTAATCATATACAACCATAGTATTAAATCCACATATTAAACATAACCAATTAATTACCTTCATCATCAAGATTCAAAGCCAACTACCTGAAAATCATAAACTAAGATGGAAACATAAAACATTAGCACTAGTTATTCATGCTAATTCATTGCTGAAATACACATTTCTAGTCAAACTTCATCATTTAAACATCATGTACTATATTCTATTCATTACTCAATGCTAATCCTCACAATATATGTGTCTCAAGATCATAATTTATGGCCTTTTTAGAAATAGAAACATAATTATCACTTCAAAACACACATAATTTCAAATTAAACACACATACACCGCATACACACTCGAATTCACTTCACACTAGAGACACCACAAGACAACTAAAGGGTAACATAAGAGTCCCAAAATGCATTTCCAGTATGAAGGATATCGGTGCATTGCGCACTACACCGAGGGTCCTATCCTTTCCACCAGATTTCTGCACCATAGAACCTACATCACCCAGAGACAAACTAGGACAACCAAGTACAGACTACACAAATAGACTAACACACCCTTATGAGTACGAGCAACTAGGTCAACACAATGGGCTCATAGTGCCCCAGTGTATAAACCTATGCTCTGATACCAACTGTAATGCTCCGCCAAGCAAGCCCAAAGGATACAATACATCTAACTTTTATGGCACAATTTTTTTTTAAGTACTTGCATACATCATAAAAATCATATACCATATGAATTGAAAACTAAACATAAACTACATATATCAAATCCCTCGGGTTTACAAGACTGCATTACTTTTCACAACAACATCATTACATCACATGGATGGTAAGTATACACTAGTAACCATAATATAACATGTATATGGACAATATATTAATCAAGGATTACAATATTATAATGCTACTTCCCAACATGAATGGGAAAGATACAATAAAATAGTATGATACATTTGAAATGAAGAAGTACAAAGCTGCAATACTGGATCCAACTCTGGTACAACTCAGGAGACTCTGTAAAGTACAATTTTGCACTTCTCGATCGACGACTGGGGACCCAATGGGGTGCATAGCATGTTCCACCCAACCACGTGGACCCGAAGGCCCACCCCCCATGCTAAGAGATGACAAGAAGGATCCCCAACAAAAACCATCATACAGAATAAGGGTACAAGACTTCACAACAAGATCCACAATAACATAAGGCAATCTCAACACAAAATATAACCAACACAAGATGTGTCCAACATAAGAAATAACCAAATAAACGTCAACATACAAATGCCAACAAGTGCTTCCAGAGGCCCAAGAATAAAATAGAGGGAAACAAAAACAAACATAGTTGTTTAGGGAAGAGTGTCATCGCAATGATGCATGGGTTACCCTGGTGAATCTTCCTAGGCCCCGACCCCCAACTTGGGTTACCCTGCTGACCTCTTACAAAACCCGACCCCACATGCAATCCAATGCAGCATCGATTATATTTCATAAGGACAAGACAATTATTTCGCCATTCTAGGCCTTCTCAACTCATCTCAAGCCCATACAAGCACTTGAGTCATGAGTGAGGCATTCACTTATATCTTGTTAAAGTGTGATTATACACAAAACCCCTCATTAATTATTAATGTTTTCACTTGATTAATAAACCTCCAATGAGTTACCCTAGGACCACTTCCAAGTCCTGGCCCTCATTAGAAGCCACTCTCCCTACTCACAACTAAAATTCTACTATCTCAATGGGGTAAGCCATTAACAGAAAATAATAAGACCAACTCAGTAAAACAACAAATGAGGTATGTACCATCCCATGCAAAGAATCCATAGTAACATAAAATCCACGTGGAAGGCTAATACCCACCAATTAAATCCAAACATAAAGACCATAGTCCACAAGAGTCAAGATGGGAATCAATTATGAAATCACATTCTCCCTTCCTCAGGATCCCAAAAGAGAGACTATCCAAAAACTCACAAATGAGGGTAAGACAACACAATATGAGATTCCAAATAAGTTCCAACACAAATTAAAATGAGAAAATCCCCTCAAAACCAAGATTAACTCAAGAGGAAGTCACATCTAAACAAAACCATCAGAATTAACCAACCAACACAGAATCCCAACATTAACAAATTTATCCTGAGACAGAGACCAATCAACAAGGCACCATTGAAATCAACTAAATTTAACTAAGACATCAAGAGAATCACATTTCAAAACTACTACAATCATTATTACATTACATAGCCCTCATTATCAAGACACCAAAAACACTCACAAAACACATTACTCATACTCCACACGATTTCAATGAACAAGTTTCAAGTAACTCAAGAGAGCACACATTGGAATAAAGCCAACAAAGTCATCCTTTACAACAAGGAGATAAATCTTAAAAAGATTATCCAAAACAATATTACAACAAACACCTTCAATTACAAGGTACTATGAACATTCTCTAGCTAACAACCCTAATATGATCGTATGCAGCTCAAGTATAGGAATTATTAATGAAATGAGAGTGTGGGTACACTCGCAACTCATCAAAAATTAAAAGAAGACCATGTGACTTATCATGTTCAAACAAACTCATTAACCAAAATATGAAGATATTTGCAAACTCAAAAGAAAACATTACATTAGATCAATAAGATCCGAAATGGAGGGCATTTAGGTAACATGTTTCCAAATCAGCATAGTAACTTGTTAAAGGGTCATACTCTACATTATTTAAGCCTACCATCATGTAATTAGTCAAAGCCATCTTAAGTAGCTTTATTCCATCTTGCAAAGTAATCTAATTTCCTTTATTAAATCCTACAATTTATCTAGTAGTGAATTAATCATCTTTCATTTCCAACCTACTGATTTCCAAATTATTCCAAAATGTTTATCACTCTGATCTATGCATAAAAAACTATGAAAATGTAAAATACATAAATAAAATTCACCTATCAACATTCAGAAAAGTTGACAAAGGAATGAAGAGTTTAAACAAACGTCTGCAACATTCTAGCTGCAACTGTGATAGTTTGCTAAAGAGCTACAACATTCTATTTTCACGTACTGTAGATGAGACAAATTACCAAAGGAAACAGAAGGGTATATTAACCTCTACCGCCTTCTATGTTCAGGGGTTGCAGTTATGACAGTTTGCCAATGGAATCAAGGAGGTTATTTAAATCTATACTCCCTACCACGTTCAAGTTCTGCTGCTGTGGTAGGTTATATAAACCTTTAAACTTCCTATTATGTTCAAATGTTATGGCCCAAATAGTCTGACAATGAAATCAGGGCGATTGTTTAATTTACTACACCTTTGCAGTCTAACAGTTGCTGCTGTGGCGGGTTGCCAATGATTTCAGGGAGGCTATTTAATTCTGAACACTGCCTCAACTCTAAATATTGTAACTATGACAGGTTGCCAAATATATTAGAAGGTGAATATTCGAATTTGGATATACCACCATCTAGATGCATTTTATCATTATTTTCATATGCTGCAACTTAGATAGGTTGACAATGATTACAGGATATGCACTAAGGAAAACATTAAGGATTATGAAAGACATAACGAATTACGGCTCAACAAGGAGCAAATCGGATGGACCAAGTGAGTGCGTACCATTTCCACTACTTGGCAACAGATAAAATAAGTATTCCAACGAGTTTCAGAGAGGCAATTATTTGGAAGGCCAAGAAAAAGGTATTGGCTTTTGGTAAGGGCACAATCATCATCTCAAGCATGAGAGGTCGAAGTCACACAAAATGCCATGATGGCAGGGTACACACAAATAGTCTGCAAGCTATGGGGCTTCAAATTTAGAACTAATCTTCTATGATATCATTGTTATGGTACCTTCACCATAAAAGACATTATCGGATTAACAAGATTACTCTAGAAATACATGATTGGGGCCGAGGCATGAAATGGCGATACACGAATTCCTTTCTTCATTTTACTCAAAGATTCACAAAATAATTGTAGTAAGGGGAAAACTTGACAGGTTAGATCGACTCACATAAATATTCACTATGATAGTATAATGAATTGGTTTAAGTAGATAAAACCGTAAGGCACAGGTCTACATATTAGATCTCAATTAGTCATGAACAACTAAGCATTATCATCACCCACAATTATTCATTATGCACAGGGACATTCATGCCCAAGTTCTGATCCTATTGCATATCGACTTTCAACTATGGAATGAAACGATTTAGCAATGCACAATAAAATATTTTTTATATAACTTACAAGTATTTTCCTGGGGCAGTTTATAATGAACATACCTCATTGAATTTGTGGATCGTCCAACATACCCGTGAGGTTGTGAAGCAGTATGCATAAAAATTCCCCAGCACTTCGATCAGCAAACCTTCTCCCCTCATAATCCCCGGAGTGTTTATTATTTGCCTTGGAATGGAAAGCTTAGCCAGCCTGTGGAGGAGCACAAGAAGCAGTGAAGAAGAGCAAATGCAGAGCATAGATTACTGGAACAGGCCAAAAAGATCAGGATGGCTGATGAAGCAGGGCGAGTACATAAAAACATGGAGGTGCAGGTGGTTCGTGTTGAAGAAGGGGAAGCTCTTTTGGTTCAAATAAAATTACATCACCAAGGAGTCGAAGCCCTGTGGCATCATCCCCGTTAACACCTGCCTAACCGGCAAGGGTGCCGAAGATGTTCTCAACAAGCCTTTTGCCTTCCAGCTCTCCACAAGCAAGGAGACGATGTATTTCATTGCAGATAGTGATAAAGAGAAAGAGGCAGTTTTTCCCTGAAAGAATCTTGTTTGCATGGTGAATTAATTAGAAAGAGTGGTTTTGTTTTAGTGGTGGCTCATGCAACCAATTATAATCGGTTTAAAATTAAATTCTTTCCCCCATGCAAGGCAACCGTAACAAAATTTAAGGAGAAAACTTCTCACTCGAATTCGACATACTATAACTCTCTTTTTTTTTTAAATTTTATTCTCTTAGATAAATTCTAATTTATTTCAATTTAACCATTTATATTTTATTAACAACTTTTATTTAAATTATCATATTACCTCAAACACAAAATAAATCAATACCTAACCACTCTTAATTCATAACAAGGCAGAAAACATCACATGATGACAAGAATGGAGGGGCTCTACAAGTAAGGTATGTACACCTCGCATTGTGGAGCACGAGTTAGGTGCCTCACTCATATTGGGATTATGATGAGTCCCATACACTATAAGTCATTTGTGGACCCAAAAACAAATCGCCTAGTATTGTGGACTATAAAAGGACCTTTCCTTTTCCTTTCTTCTCCCATAATAAATGTTTTTATTTTGTAGAGGGACAAGTTCGCATGTCCATAGATCAATTTTCATGTGATATCAGCCATTCCCCGCCATCCCACGATGACCCCACTTGTGGATCACAATATCACGAGTGAGCACCATGTGTCTCATCTGGTGAAGCTGATGGAATGCTAAATACTTTGATGGGTCTTTAATACATTATGCCACAAGTTACTAAAGTATTTATAAGATGCACGTGTTTTAAATCAATGGAGATGTTATAATCCTAGTAGAAAGGTGCTCGATGGTTAATAACAAGGATGGTGACTATGTTGAATGAATAGGATTGTTGATGGTTGAGAACCATGATTTCCCGCTATCACGTGATCAAAAGTTGTGAGTTATTTATTGATTGTGATATCATGGGTGTGCACCACATGTCTCATCTGGTGAAGCCGAAGGAATGATAAATAATTTGATGCATCTTTAATCATTATGGCATGGGTTATATTTATTAATGTCTTAATATTAGTTTATAAATTGAACATTAATTATAAATATTTTAAAATAAATTAAGTATTTCAATCTAAAATTTTAATATTCGACATTACAAATAAAATTAAACTAAATTCTAATTTTTAAAATCCATAAAATATTTATTATCTATTTAGTTTTACTAATTATCTAATACAATTAAATTAAATTAAATTAAATATTAATTTTCTATTAATTAAACACTTATTAATTAGAATTTTAGAATAAATTAAGAAATAAGATCTATATAAAATCAACTTTTCTATGTTTTATCTTTGTGTCCAAATCATTTCATTTTATAAAATTATACTAAATTCTAGATATCATAATTAAACATAAAACTTTATTCTATTCTAATCCTAACCCTAGTTAAACCCTAACCCTATTTGGACTCTAACCCTTACCCAAATTGGACACTAAATCTACTTGTAATTGACCACTAAGCATAATTGAATTCTACCCAAAGCATAGACACACGATTGAACAAATTCTCAAAAGAATAAATTCAACACCATTAACATTTCATTCAAAATTCACTCAAATCCACATAAGGAGAGAAAATATATTAGAATTTTATGTTTATTCATGCTTATAAGTCATATCTTCATACAATTTAAGATGATTTTCATATATTCATCCAAAACTCAAAATAGGCTATCTATTCTATTCCGTCCGCTTGGAGTTTTAACAGCCAATGGCACCACATATATCACTTCCTCATCAGAGGACATATATCTTTCTACCCATATGTTTAACTTAAAACCTAGCTAGATATTTCATCGGTTCTCTCCCTACAAATGAGCCTTTAATTCCCTTTTATATGGCAAGGGAGCAACAAGCTTCGGGCTCAAATGTAATTTCACCATAAATTGTCATTTGAACAAAATCTCCATTGCATTTGACTTGCATTACAAAACTTCACACACATTGAATCTACAAAACATATATAATACATGAACTGGGGAAAGCTAAAATAAAAGGGAACACAAATTGTCATCAAAATTCCCTTTGTCGCTATCCACACAAAAAAATAGTCAACCAAATTGGCACTAAGGCACCACAACAACTTCTTATTTACCTACCACCCTGCCCTTACCAACACTCAAACCCCAGTATATATGCCCACTTCTAGTTGTTTCCCAATACGATAGAGCCTTAGCCTCCTCTTCTTTCTTGTCCTTGCCCAATACTGTTCTATTATGTCTACTTGGGGTTTTAACAGCCAATGGCACCACAAATATTAACTCCTCATCAGAGGGCAAACCATGATTGAAGTGAGGTAAATACTGATAGTAGTCAAAGTTGGTTTTAGTTACATCATCAAAAGTGTTTCTCGTAGGGTTAATGGGTGAGTGTTGTCATCCAGAGGAGCCATGCCCATACCTTATTTTCCTACTGACACTAATAATAGAGCACACCAACTACTTTCCTTTGTCATCTACCAGTTGAGCAGCAACGTCCTGGAGTTGCAACCTTCTACTATAGCTAGTGGGCACAAGCCTGGGCTTATCAACCAAAGCACCTTCCTGAATAGTCAGACCGAGATTTTGTGAGCTCAAATGAATAGACCTCCTTACTAACTTACTCATTTTATCTTCTCAAACAAGCACTCAAACTTGATTAGACTCAGCCCACAAAGTGTTGTAACTGCTACAAGAATGACACCATTAGTTGTTAATTCCTCTTGTATATATTATGCGAGGTAATGGAAACCTTCATCAATGCTTAGTAAAAATGCATGTGCAAATGTGGAAATTTGGCGGTGTATGTATTGTTATCATTTAACTAGATCTACATGAGAATCCAAAGATCACCCTTCATGATTTCCAACAACTAGATCTTCACATAGATTGAGATCAACATGACTACACAAGCAAGGAATAATTCATTAATGCTTCACCAGTTATACGATAAAACAACCACCATGTTCTATTTTCCAACTTTGAATACTACCCGTTGATCTCCTGAAGAGTTGGCAGATCAAATGGTTTAGCTTAAGCTAACTCAGTTTGACATCCAATGAAGCATCATTCACCTTCCTCATGACCAATAACATTAATCCATCTTGGAAACCAACTACCATGTTGGAATGTATAATGCACTTTGCAAACTGAACGACTGGAGCTACGCATCACAATCTCGTTGACCTTGTAGCTTTTAACCAACCTTCATCTTCCTCTTGTGAGATAGCAGGGAACAATAGAGATTTACATTAGCTTTTGATCTTGGTTGTTGATCTAAAACCATGGGTTATGAGCTCATTAGTGGAGATTGAGCCCCACATTCCATACAGGATACACATCTACCTTTTGCTAACCTCGCACCAAATAACAGGGTGACACGTTAGGTCTGTGAGTTGGTGGGGTATGATCAAGATCTTCTCCCATATCTTCAAATTTGGAAAACCTACACATTGCATGGTTAGTATTTAATGAAAGGCTTTGGCTAAGCCGTTGATGACATGACCACTGGAGTTAATGGCTTAGGCTTATGTCACCGGATTAAAATTAAAAACCAAATTTAATTTTAATATTTTATTTCATCCACAGGGTTTTATTTCCTAAGTCTCGGTTGGCCCTGTTAAATTCTTATCCCAACCCTAACAAGAACAAATGATTAAGCTAAGGATTGTATTTATTGGTATAACTTTAGTTCTAGAGAATTCTTAATTACCAATTCTTATTTATGCATTTTTATATGAATCTAATTGAATGCCTTTCCATATCATTATGGAAAATTTTATTATTTCAACCCTAACTCTAACACTAATTAAACCTTGACCCTAACCTTATTGAACTCATATTATAACCCTAACTCTAACACTAATTGAACTGTAATCGTAACCCTAGGTATTGTTGAAACCTAACCCTAATTGTATCAAAACCCTAGAGAACTATAATTGAACCCTAACCCTAAAATAAACAACCCTTACCTTAATTGAACCCTAACTCCAATCCTAGTGCTAATTTAAGACTAACCTTAACCCTACCATTAATTAAACCTTTATTGAATTATAACCCTAATTGATCCCTAACCCAAATTGAATACTAATTGAACCTTAACCCTAAGTCAATAGCAACCTTAATTAAACTCCAACCATAATCCTATTTCAATTTTGACCCTAATCATAACCATAATTCAACCCTAACCTTAATTGAAACCTAACCCTAAACATGAGTTCAATTAAGTTTAAGGTTCAAATAGGGTTAGAATTTAATTAAAATTAAGTATAGGATTTAATTAGGATTAGGGTTGGGGTTGGGGGTAAAGATTAAGGTTCTATGATAGAGTTTGGGGTTAGTGTTACGGTTCAATTGGGGCAAGGGTTATTATTAGCGTTAGGGTTATGTTTCAATTAGGGTTTCATTAATGTTAGTTTTAGAATCATAGTTATGTTTAGGGTTGGATATAAAATTAGACCTAGGTTTGAAGTTAATTAGTTTTAGTTGTAGGGTTGGGTTTATGGTTAGACTTATAATTAATGTTAGTATTGGGATTAGATTCTATCACTTTAATAAAAAGAATCTTCTATAAATTCATTCAATTGTTTTTTGAAACTATATAATTTAAAATATTTTCAAATTTATCTATGTTGATATATGAGAGATATAGAAAATATAAACTCTATACCATTTATAGTTAAATTTAAATTATATTTTATTAAATTGTTAAAAAATTTAAGTTGCTTATAAATAATTTTGTGTTCTTATAATTAACATGACATTGTGTATAAAATGTTTAAGTTATGAATATTATAATATACAAAATAATTTTTTTTTCAATGTTTATTTGTTAGTTTAAAAGGTTCAATTAGGGTTAGAATGTAATTAAAATTAGGTATAGGGTTGAATTAGGATTAGGGTTTGGGTAAAGATTAAGGTTCTATAATAAAGCTTGGGGTTAGTGTTATGGTTCAATTGGGGCAAGGATTAGTATTAGGGTTAAGGTTATGGATCAATTATGATTTTATTAATGTTAGTTTTAAAATCATAGTTATGTTTAGGGTTGGATATAAAATTAGAGTTTGGTTTGAAGTTAATTAATGTTAGTTTTAGGGTTGGGATTATGGTTAGACTTATAATTAGTGTTAGTATTGTGGTTGAATTCTATCACTTTAATAAAAATGATCTCTATCAATTAATTCATTTTGTTTTGAAATTATATAATTTAAAATATTTTTTAAATTTACCTATGTTGATATATGAGAGATACAACAAATCTAAACTCTATTATATGTTGTTAAAAAATTTAAGTTTCTTATAAATAATTTTATGTATTTTTATAATTAACTTGACATTGTGTATAAAAAGGTTTAAGTTATGAATGTTATAATATAAAAAATAAATGTGTTTACAATATTTATTTATCAGTTTAAAAGATGTGCCAATAATATTGCAATCACTAATGATTAATTTTTTCTTGATGGTTAAAATATATTGGTAAGTAAATTTATCTATAATAAGTAAATTTATTATTGATTTTTTCTTGATAAGTAAATCAATATTTCATAAATTTATCTATAATTCTTATTAAATTTTTCTTAATTATATTAAATTATATTTTATTAAATTGTTAAAAAATTTAAGTTGGTTATAAATAATTTTATGTGTTTTTATAATTAACTTTATATTGTGTATAAAAAGTTTAAGTTATGAATGTTATAATATAAAAAAAAAATAAAAAATTGAATGTTTATTTGCTAGTTTGATGTGAGAATAATGTTGCATAGTAATGATTAAATTTTTCTTTATTGGTTAAGTGATATTCTAAAATTATTCTATGTTAATTTAATGTTATGAATGCTATATAATATAAAGAAAAATATTTCTAATATATTTTTAATGAATCTTTATATTTTATAAACAAACATCTAAAATAAAAATGTGATTGTAAAAAAAATACAACTTAATGAGTGAACATAAATTTAAAGTTAAAAGTGAAATTATAAAACATATTGTAAATTTATTTTATCTTTCTTTTATTAAGAATTATCTTTTAATATTATAAATGTTACTCTACTAATCTCTAATAAAATTTATAACTATTAGAAATGATTACACACAATAAATTATAAATTCTCAAATCAAATTGAATTATACATATTAAAAAAATAATAATAAAATATTTTAAACTAATATTTTAGTAATAAATGTTTTATTTTTATTTTTGAACTTTTTAAATTTGATAACTATGATATGGATGCTAATAAAAATATATAAATGTTCATTAAAAAATTATAAACTCTCATTAATAAATTATAATTGAATTATATTTTAGAATAAAAGACTTTGATCTAATATTTTACTCATAAATTATTTTATTTTTATTTTTAAAATATTAAATTTTATAATTGTAATATAGCTGCAAAATAAATTTTAAAAAATCATTAAAAAAGTAAATCAGTATTTCATTTCAATGTAAAGCAATGAGAAATCTTTAAAAGATTATTATAATCAATGGTTGAGGTGACTATAAACTCAATTGAATAAATATGATATAGGGAATGAAAGTAAGAATGACTCAATTAAAATTATCTATATGATATGCCAATTTAAATGCAAAAGGTTTTGAATATTTTTTATTATCCATTATTCCATAATAATCGTTAATGGAAGTAATAGAAACACCGAAATTGCTTATATTAGGTGAAAATTGTGTACCAATTAGATTGAAGAGAATTGATTTTTGAAATATATTTTGTTATATAATTCACATCTATACATTGATAATAGATTGAACAACTCAAATAGAAAAATTACTCAAGTTCTCATTGGTTAAAATAAGAGTTATTAATAACTAGTTAAATTCTGGTGGTGCCTATAGTTCCCTGGAAAGAACTAAAAAAAAACTTATGTTGTTGTTTGTCGTCCACCTAGTAATGCCCACTTCTCCATTTAATGAATGTTTTATTTTACAAGGGTTGATTTAGTGTTGTCATTGATCTATTTCTTGCAGATATCAATGATGCCTACCATCCCATGATCGAGAATTGAAGGATCACGAAATCACGGGTGGGCACCACATGTCTTATCCGATGGATCAAATTTTCACTATCATTGACCAACTACCATTTGATCTGAGCCATTCCTCACCATCCCACGATGGTGCTTGGTTTGATTGTGAAATCATGAGCGGGCACCACGTGTATCATCTGATGAAGCCTAAAGAGTAAAGGAAAGACTAGTCAACTTTAAATGTATTAAGGGGTGGATTACTAAAGTGTTCTCGAGACACTCATGTTCTAAATCGATGGATATGTTATAATCTCACTAGAAAAGATACTCAAAGGTTAACAACATAGCTAGTGATTGTGTTAAAGGAATGAGATCAATGATGCTCAGTATTAACAGTTGCCCGCCATCACGCGATCAAAATTTTTAGGATTACGATATAGCAGGTAACTGCTATGTGGACTTCGTTCATAGTGTATGGTAAGGTGGCCCCCTTATCACCATGTTGGAAATTGTGTCAGCTTGTTTGAAGGTGGCCGTCGATGATTTGATCAAGCTGAAGAATTGATGAATCAAATTTAAATCTGCATCAAATGTGGTTGGAGTCATTCGTGCAACGTGAAATTGAGCTTTATTGGTGGATGAAACACTTGTTAGTGTAATTTGATCGACAATAAGATAAATTTTCCTACTTGGTCTATATCACAAAGCATTCAACTATTTCGTGGAGCAGTTTTAGAGCTAAAGGTAGAATTGTGAGTTTCTACAGCCAAAATTTGGGAGTTTTGTGAACAAAGCTGTGAGTTTATTTTCTATGCCTCTCGGTCATTTTGCATTTGAATTTGGGAAGGGATTAGTTGGATGTGTTGTGAGCTTGTTGATGAATTTTTTAGGACTATAGTTAAATATAGTTGTGATAAATTGTAGTGTTTTTTCCTATAATTTTCTATCTCTGGTTAGTCCTAGCTATCTGAATTATAAAATTGTAAAGAAGCCCTAGTTTGTCTGAGATGGCACTACCTAATCAACATTCTTGCAAAATTGAATATTTGAAACAAAACCTATATGATTATTTCTTGAATCAATTTCCCTTGTCAATGAATGATAGGAGGAAGGGATTAGTCCTAATGCGAGGGAAAATCCTGGGGGAAGGGTTAGTGTATAATTGCTCCAACATTTCTGATGTTAGGGTTCCCCTCACTGGCTTGGAATTGTTCAGATGGTGGTATAGATAGAGGAATTTTCCTCACCCTTTTTAAAATGGATTGATGTATGATATGGGGAAGCCGGTGGTACCAAATGTATTCCTTAATGTAGACCTACTTAGGAAAATGGCTGCAAGATATAAGCCTGTTACACAGATAATTAGGGACAATAATGGAAAGGTTCTATTGAACATTAACAGAGAAGAGGTCCTACATATTTTTGACTTGTGTGAACCAAGTGAAGACTTGGTTCCTATCAACCTTGAGGAAATGGAGTATGAAAATTTGAAATCTCTTTTAGAGCAAGGTTGCTTCCACCTCATCTGGGTAAGGAAGGAGGTTCAAAATTTCATATCAGCCCTAGTGACCAGGAACCTTTCAAATTAAATTGTTTTGCAAACGATTTCTTGGCCACTTTCTATTCTTTATGTTATATTTTGGGTTTCATTCCTAGTACAATAATGCCCATTGCTTATATGTTTATGGGGGTGCAAATACAACACCCTAACTTCTCTATGACCTATGACTTCACTTCTTTCTTGGCCGAGAGGATGCATGAAGCATTGTCAAAGCTACAAAATAATGATACCGACACTCAATTATTTTGGTATTATATACTAATGCATATGTTTTTGTTTAAGAATGTTGAATTTTTCTCTGAGAGGATGAAATTAAGGAAATAGGTTGATGGAGAAAGATTGCCAATATAGATATCAGTTGTAGTTTTATCTTGTAATAAGGAAAGCACTAGTTATGTGCAATTTGATAATTGTTTTGTTTTCAGATTAAGGGCTAAATTAATGGTGAATATACCTAGGATCCTCGAGGAATTGCATAATTTCCTCATGCCAAAGGAGAGGAAGCTAGAATTGAAAGTTTACCATAACTAGGGTGACATTATCCCATATCCAGTCAGCACTGTCTTGAGAGTATATGGTTTTAGGGAGCCCTTCATCTCATTGGAAGGGGTAAGGGAACATTTTTCCTAGATTATATAGTGGTGTCTAATTTTGTATTTTCAAAGGGAGGCTGGACGCATTTTGATAATTTCTTTAATTATTACCATTTGAGGTGTGGACCAAAGTGGCATCATGATCTTGAAGGTTTCTTTGCTCTTTTCAGACAAAGAATAAAAGCTAGAAATTTTTTGCATGAGTTCAATTTCCTTGAAGACTTGATTAGAAATGAATTTTATTTGAATAGATAGGAGTTGAACAAGGAGAAATGGATAACTTATGGTAAGCTATTAGATTTTGTGCAAAAAATGGATCTAAAATATGGTTCACTATTGGAGTTCAGTCCCCACCATAAGAAAATTGATTTTCTAATGGGAAAATTCAAGGAAATTATGGGCACATTGAGGAAAAAAAAGATAAATTTAGAATTGAGTCTGGGTGTACAAGAGAAAGGTGTCAGACCAATTGAAACAAGGCCAACATACCAGCCTATGGAAAGGTTTCCCATTTAGAAGAGGAAAATGGATAGTAGAAGTGATGAAGTAGAAGTGGAGAGAAAAGGAAAACAAATTATGAAAGTTCCTCCACAACCAAGTACAAAATTCAAAGTGTCTGGGGCAATCAAAATTATTGATTTAGAATCATCACCACCATCTAAGCCAAGCCCTAAGAGGAAAAAAATTGATCAACCATAGGAGGATTTGATGGATGAGATTATTGTTACTAATCAAGATATAGAAATTGGTATGCCTTCCCCTCCTAGGCTAGCTGAATTAGTTTTATCTAATTTAGATATGAAAGGTAAAAGTGTACAAGATGTAAGAATGGAGGCATGCAAGGAGTTTCTAGATGACAATACATTTGTAAAAACTCTTATATTCTTGCAATTGGTATGGAGGATGAAGTTTGAAGAGTATCAAGATAAATGTAGGAAGAGAAGAGAACTAAGGCTTGATAGGTTAGACTAGGAGAATGATGAGGATGTAAAAGCTGAATTAATGGAAGGATTGAAGAACATCACTCTTGAAGAAGGAAGAAAATCGGTGAGTCAGGTTGGTGTATTAATTCTACCTGAATGGGACATTATAGATGCAGTAGCCTTTAATGCTAGTATGAAGTCTAAGAATCCATTTTAAGACTCTGAAGAAGAGGTCAAGGTAGCATTGCAAAACTCTACTTTCAGTGAGGAATATAAAACTATGGTAATTTGGGAATTGGCCCCACAAGGGAGCAAATCAGATGTCTTTGATATTAATCCAAATTTTAAGGTAGGATTGATAATAAGGAGAGCTTTAGATACTTCAACCACTAAGGCCACTAATTTGACTATGAATGTAGCCAAATTGGCCCAAAAGACTGTTGAAAGGGAGGAAGCTAAAAGAAAGAGCTTAATGGAAAAATATAACCTTTTGATTGAGCAGTACAACAAGATGTAGCAGAAAAATGTTGAGTTGCAAATTGAAGTGGAGAGGTTTAGGCATAAGAATATTGGGGAGACATCAAGTGCTCTAGGAACTAGTATATTACCCTCCACAAAAGGGTCAATGCCTCCTGTTTCTCTAATTGTTTCCACACAAAGATCTCCTAGTCAGAATCTTGACCTCACCCTTTCTTTAGAGGAATTTGAAGAAGAAACAAAGTGCTATGTCGATCGTACACAGAAGAAAATCTTGCAAAAAATTGATGAATTGCAAGCATCATTAAACAAAAGTGAGGAGGGATCTCTCTTAAAGCAAAAGGAAATTGTTACTACTATTTTGAGGCATTTAAATGAAAAGGTTGATTGAAAATTTCTATCTATACATTCTTTATATTCTTTGTTGTTAGCAGCAATAAAAAATATTGATAGGAATTAGGAAGTAGCGATACGAATAATTGAAAATTGGATCCTTAGGGCTAGTGATCTGGATATCATGTATAAGGCCTCAAGGTTTGATATAAATAATAGGCCCAAATCATTAAAGCCTACTCATGTGTTAGTAAAATCATTGCAAGGTTTTCAGACCTTACCAGATGACTTGATTTGGAAGATTAGGGAGCTGGTGAAGAATTTCAATGATTGGGGTAACACATTGTTACCTGATATAATTGATGAGTAGGGGAAAATCAGGTCATTTCAACAATGGAAGGCTCAAGCAAGTGAGGCCATCAATGATCAAATCAATTCAATTTGTGATGAGTCAAACTATGATTTTTTGGTGACTTGTATGGAAAAAATCATTATTACCCCCTCATTTTTGGAATCTTTTGAAAGGGATATGAATTAGGTAGCGGTAAAATACACACCTTATAATACCAAGGTGGATGAGGTAATTAATTTTGACTAGCCAACTAATGATGAGTACCATAATTGGGTAACTAAATATTTTAATGAGGAGGAGTAGAAGGAGTGAACTACTAACAGGTGGCAGATCATATGTTGTGGTTGCAATGATTCTAGTTTTGTGTTGATGGCTTTCTCAGTGTGGTCTCCTTATGGTTTTTTGCATCAATGTTCCTCAACTGATATGATGAACAAGAATATTTTTTATGGTGGTGGCTATTGTAACAAATTTTGGAATATCACCATGTGCTCCTATTGACTAGTGACAGGTGTACTTTCTGGCCCAGTGCTTGTTTTCTCCTTCATTTTCTATAAGAAGGATTTCAAGAACAGAAGTATGGGTTAGCAAGTTAGATAGTTTTTGTCAAGTCTAGGTTAAGTTGCAGAGTGAATTGTAAAGTCTGATGGTTTTAGAGAAATACAATTTAGGTTTTGAGTCATTATGTAACAGGTTTTGAGTTCATAGAGATTTATTTTTTTATAACAGTACTAGCATTTGAGTTGAAATGGAAATTCAAGCTCATGTCTCTGCACTATACATGCATATCTGAACTTTGAATAAAATAAATAAGGGTTGTTTTATCCATCTCATTGTTGTGGTGTTTATGATTCTATTTTATCTTTAATTCAAGGAATTAATCAAAATGCTTGAATGGGATTATAGGTGGATATGTGTTGTATAAGGATTTGATAAGTAGTCTTGGGTTAGAATGCATACTGATGAAATTGTAATGCAATATTGTCATGGATATTATATGTGATGTATTAAATCTATTATAAACCTCTAGATGCTTATGAATTTGACTCCTGCAATGGCTATATGACACTAATATAAGTTGTAATTATTAGTGTAGTTAAGTATTTGTTTGTCTTTGCCTAGAGCTTGCTACAAATTGCAAATCATTGACTATCTTATATAATGGATTGTGTTTAGTTATCTCACACTCCAGATAGTTGATATGATCTTATCGTGTTGAGCTATTAAGTGATATCATATGCTATTGTTAATATTGTTTATAATAATGGTGTAGAGGTTGTAAAAACATTAAGGGATCACCCTCTCAGGTCTTGCAGAGCCTGAAGTGTAGGAGGCTTTTAAAGTCCTTATTAGTTGGTCTAGGTCCTTCGAACTACCTTCGATTGGAATTGGAAATACCATAGGTAGATTAGAAGACAAACCTAGTTACATTGTAAAAAGAACCAACATACATGCCAACCACTGAACAACCACCTCTACAACTGACTTTTTAATCTTTTATGATCACATGAAACTTAAAACACACTAATTTCAAAGTTGTTAACATCACTATTGAAATGTTTTAATTTTTTGACCTTTCAAAAATTATAAAGTACATCATTAAATTAATTATGTAATGGCATAAAAATTAAAAATATCATGAATTAATTATGTAACCACATAAGTCAAATCTAATTCTATTAAGAAATTAATATCAAATAGATAATATAATTGCATAACTTATACATTTCAATGTCATGGATCTTCTTCTTCATCCAACTCTTTGTCTGTATCATCTGATCTAGATTCAACATTGTAAGGATTGGTCATATCATCATCATCATCATCATCGATATCAGTTTTGATAATTTCATTATCCACAGAGATATCATCTTCATGAACACTAAATCATACATCATCATGATCTAGTTCCTCCTCTTCGACATCTTCGTTAGAGACATCATCAACTAACCATTGATCCTAATCATCATCTACATCATCTTCTAGTTCTTTGGTATCTTCTTCTTCCACCACATTATACTTTATTGGCCTTCCTCTTGGATCATGTCAAACAACAAATGACCAACCTAGTTTACCTAGAACCTCTAATTAAAATACCTGCTCACATTGGCTTAGAAGAACATAGGGCTCATTTCCAGCTTGCTCGATCAACCTTGTATTAACTATGGTAAATCCATTATCATGTTCAATAACAGTTCTCTTAGGATCATTTTGATTCAATCATAGCTTGTACCATAGGATAATGAATATAATTAATTTGAAGGACTTAAAGTCACACTCAAGTATATCATCCAAAATACCATAGTATCAATTTTTTGAGACTTCTAGATGTATGCCACTTCTAGATGAAACATTAGTCACCTGAAGAGTACAATTATACCAGAATCACAATTTTTCTTCATGTCATCCAACATTTTGATTCAAAATTTACAACCATTGCACTACATAGCCTTGTGGTGTTTCACCTACAATATTTCAAACGTGTAAAAATTATTGTAATATCATTAGTTGATAAACATATTTATTCTTGGCTGAATGTATGCAAAGAAAAGAATCTCAACATATATATACATCAATATACTTGAAAATAATTAAATAATAATGGTGATTAATATATTTATACATACCTTTTTATCTCTTAAACCATATGCTAAATCAATTTCCCTTTGTGTAACATTGGAATCTCCATTACAATGAGCTTCTTTAACCAATGAAGCCACACCTTCCCATGTTAATGTGCGACCAGATTGTTGACATCATTCAATCCATACCATCATCCAATCAATATTTTTGGTGACATACAAATGTACTACATTCCACTCTCAACCAACTGTAGCAAAAAAAATTATAATTCACAAATGACGTATAATTAGTTAAATACCACAATATACGACCTTAATTTATAATTGATTTGTATATTGAAGATTAAAAATTAAATAAGTACAATATACATAAAATACATATAAAAAATTTATTACAATTAATCTCCATGACCATATTATAATTACCTCACTTTCCTCAATCTACCTTTCCCCAATAGGTGCTCCCCTTTGAATTTGTTAATGGAGTTGGGATCCCAAATGCAATCTATATGGATCTTTGCTACAAACATAGGAAGATATTCACTAATCTACACCATGGTCTAGTATACCATATATCCCTCCACCATAGAACCCTCAAGATGTGCTCTTTGTCTAACCAAAGCCTTCAAAAATTTTAGGGGCCTCTTAACCATCCACATTGACCTTGTGTGTACAGGTCCACACAATTTAATCTCCTCAACTTGGCATATGAGGTAGTTTTCTTGCACATTGAAAAATGTTGAAGGTAGACACTTTTGTATTTCACACATTAGACGAGGAATTTTTCTCTTCCAATAATTTATATCTTCTTTATGGATTTATTTAGATGACAGCCATCTACAAGTGATTCAAGGCACAAATATATTAGCGAGATTTAACAAAAATATACATTATATTTTATATAAAGTAAAACAAATGGAAATTATAAGTTAAACAAATTAACAATGACAATAATTATCAATTACAACATGAGTAAACACAAAACAATATAAAAATATAAATTCAAAACATATGATATATGATAGATAAACAATTTGATATGATGTATAACCTTGACGATTAATTCTATTATATTCCAACTTCCATAGGCGAGGTGACATTCTTCATGGTTTTGATGAAGTCTCCTCTTTCGCATTGAAAAGATGTTTTTCGGTAGTTCGATACTCATGATTTCTATGGAGGAAGTGTCTATACTCATCAAACACCTGCTTTCCTAAAATTTTGAATGATGAGATTTCATCTTTGGACCACAAATTGGATATGCAAATTTTCCATTTGTTTGAAGATCTACAAGACGATATATAACTGGATTAAATATATAAATTTTTTAAATTATATATAATGACTAGATTATTTTAAAAATATACATGATATATATTTCATCAAATTAAATATTGTTAAAGTGCAGTCAAACATTATAACATACCACAAAAATGTGTTAGCCTTGGGGCATCATGAATTGTCCATACAAGCATTGCATGGAATTAAAATTGTCTTTGTCCTATTGGTCTAGAGACGTCATACATAGTGACACCATTCCATAACTTTAGTAACTCATCAATAAGAGGCTCGATATATACATTCATATTTTTAACTTGGTACTTACCTAGTTGAATAAACATAAACATTACATAATTATTATAATTATTTTACAGCAATATATATAAATTAATGTACATGACTATGGAATGAAAAAATTATATGTCATTATGCAACAAATAAGACAAATGAGATGCTACTATATTAAAGAAAACTGATGTAAAAAAATACTTGGAACAATCATTGACAACATTAAGTGCTCCCTCTTTATTAATATCCACAGGCGAATGTTATTGTTGATAACAAAAATAGGCCACATTGAGTAAATAGATCTTAGCCCTCTAAATGGATTGACACCATCTGTTCCCAATGAAAGCCTGATATTATGAGGTTCTTCTTTAAAGTGTGGCCATTTTTCCTCCATGTCCCTAAATGTAGAACCATCCATAGGCATTTGAAGAATGTCATCTCCACTTCTATTTCATGCATGGTAATCCATAAATTGCACTAAACTTTCAAACTTAAATAATCATTGCATAGGTGGAATAATGGGAATATAACGAAGAACTTTGCAAGGCACCTTTTTGGTTAGTTGATCTATTCGATATCTACTGATATGACATTTTAGGCATTTTGTTGCAAATTCTTATTGTTTATGATATACAATATGATCATTGGGACATGCATCTATTGCTTGATACTCCATTCTGATATCTTTCATAATGGCACATAAATCTTGGTAAGAGCAAGGTAAAATATTTTATGGTGGTAACAAAAATTCACCAATCAATCTACAACAAAAAATAATTTGTTCATATAAAGAATATTAATGATACATATTTCATCCTTTATTTACTAGTGATGAGCTAACAACAATTAAAATAGATGAAAAAAAGATGACATATATGACATAACTTAACATCCATGAGATTGCTATGTTTGATCAACCATTCATAACCTTCAAGTTCATAAGCAACAATACATAGAGATAAGATTTGTTTCAGAGCCTTCATAAAAGGGCTCGTATGTTTTTTCAAGTACAGGTGAATCATGAACATTATCAAAGTCATCTTGATCATCATGATCAGCTCTGCCACTAAATGTGTCATAGATCAATGTATTTGTACTATCATCTTCAACAATGTTTTCTAGCATATGATCATCTTCTTCCATAGGATCATTAACTTCATCTTTGATATTCATAGCTCCATGTTCATCTGCTTTCAAAACCACATTCTTCAGGCCATGATAATCCATATCATCTGCCCTAGGGTGCCCCACCTTTATAATAATGATAGACACAAATAAGCCATGATCATGATCAAGTGATTATATATATATAAAGTGCAAACAATATAAACATTTAAAAATTCAATCAATATAAACACATATAATGAACAACTTACCAATGGACGATAATCATGTTGACTACAATATTTCTCAACTGTTGTGATTAAAAGTCATCTCGTCTATAAGCCCTTGCAATTATTGTAAGGAAAATAACATTTCCCATCACCCTTTCATTTCAATCTAGCCCACAATCTATCAAGTGTCTCTTCATTTTGTTCTAGACTAATATTATCTAACATGATTTTTCTTTACCAAGCTTGACTATTTAGATCTTCAAAAAATATCAAACTCACACTTCAATAAATTTTATTCATAGATAGGTAACATAGTCTAATAATTATGATATTTTACACCAAAAAAAATTGGCATGGAACCACCAAAGCTACAAAAGAGAAGATAGTCTGAAGTTAATGACCACCAAAAACACTTTAGAATGCTAATTCCAAAAAATTATTAAATTATAATTTACTATGATTTCCAACTGTTAAGACTCCTAAAATCAGAATATTGAACTTGATCACAAACTTCTTACAAAAATGGAGGTAGCAAGCTAGTAAGAGCAAGTGACCCATTCCTAAGGAGCAATAAGTTAGAATCATCATTGCTAATGCCAATATGGATTTATCCTTTTAGTTAAATATGCAATGTGTCACTTCTTATGACTATCTTATCCCTACGGCCCTCAACATTGTGAGAGCCCTAATAAAAAGCAACAAAAGCATTGGTATGAGCATGATTAGGGTACAAACCCTAGGCCTTCGTAGAAACATAAATAATAACTATAGTGGATTAGTGAGGTTGCAATGCCAAAAAGATTGAGACATTGTAGGTAATAACAAAATATTGCAATCTAAAGATTGTAGCCAATAACAAGCACACTATGTAGCTTAGTGACATTTGTAAATGCAATCTAAGGTAAGAATAATGACAGTCACTTGAGATGTGACAGTCAAAAAGAGGCTGAGTAGTGAGAAGATAATAAAGCTCAAACCTTGCATAGTAAAGTGGAGATTTTAATAGTGAGTTTTCTTACCCCCTTGCTGACCTTAAGGGTTTTTCAAATGCTTTTGGTAGAGTTAGACAAGGCAAATGCAATCAAGGAATGAATTTTCAAATGAAGTAATAGTGGTAATCATAGGTTCAATGCTTCTTCTTAGCCATTAATGTATAATGGAGGTAGTGGATTGCATGTTTGAGTAGTGTTTTGAGACTCATCAAAGATGGGAGAATAGTGAATAATACCTTGTGGACTATGAAGTAGTGTCAATAAGGTTGAAGGATCTTAAAAACTACAATACCATGAAACAATGAGTCCTTTGTAGTAAGTAGGTAGTCTATAGGGCATAGTTTGATTTTATAGAAGGATGCTCATAAAAGGAATCTTCAAATAATAGTGAGTGAACTATATGAGATTGCAGCTGAGGGTGCAATACCCAGTCTTAAAAGAAGTTAGCAAAGCAATAAAAGTGCAAGAAAATCAAATTGTACACAATAAACAATTCACAGTGTTATCTTCCATAATGCCTTTAGTTTGAAGACAAAAATCTCATTTTATCTTCATGATGAAAGTGATGACCCTAATGGTCAATCACTGTCAACCATGATTTTAAAGCATTATATTGTGCTTATGGAGGAAACATTTTAAGCAAGGTAGTGAGTGGTGATTTGGAAAAATGGCAGGTATAAAGGACTTGCTTTATATGCATACTATGCAGTCTAGCTTAGGACAACAGTCTTAGAAGAGATTGAAGGTGAATTATGGAACTCAAGGGTTACCATGAAAATGATTAAAGTAGAGACTGAGATCTATTTAAAAGCCATGGTCATAAAGATATTAAAGATGTCACATGCAAAACCCTAGTAGCTAGAGTAATAAATACAGTGCTAAAGAGGATAGTGTGCTGGGGCAGATTTAGGAGATCTCCACATTATCTAATTACAAGGACATACATTTATTTGTATTTTTAATAAAATAAATCATTCTAAACCCTATATAGGATACATTGACACTTCAAAAGCCTCTGAGGGAATTTGAGATTATGTAAATATATGTCAAGTAACATTCATAAGGTTTAAAAAATTTTAATCACTCTCTAGAATAGCCCATTAAAGATGGGTTGTGCTTCAATGCACTACATAATTGATATAAGACAACCACTCTATATATCAACCAGAGTTATAGGCTCTTTATTGTAGCAAGAGATAGTCACTCTTCGATCATGCTATAATTACATCATAACCTGTTAAACTTGAGACAACCTGAATGCACACAATGATGATTGAAACCTACATTATACAAATTGAATTAACTACATTATATGAGTGCCTCCATTTCTATCACAATATAGCCACATTAAATTTGGGTCACACATGAATGCATCATGTATTTTTCATAGCACAATTATGCCACATGACCAATAGAATTATCGATCACATAATTACAATCACAAGAATTTGTTCGTTGGTTGTGATCTTATGGTGATTCCACACAACAAAATATGGACATGAAATTCTCAAAACCCTTAACCTCTAAGAATGAAATCTGATGAGATGTTGCTTTAAAATTTGATTTTCAAATCTGGAACTACAAATTTGACTTCACAACTAAATTATGCAAAAAGACAATGACTACCCTCAACTTGGCGATATCTTCTTGAATTTTTTCTAATTTTTCCCAAGAAAATCATCCTTAGTTCTCCACAAACTATCTCAAGTAAAGCAAAACACTGTTGCAATAAATCAGGTGCGAACTCACTTTTCTTTATATCGGCCACAATTTTTTTTTTTCTATTTTTCATGTTTATTGAAAATTCGACGAACCCCAAGTTCATCGAAATTTCAATGAACGTCAGGGATAAACTTTCAAAAAATTGAAAGTTACACATCGAATTTTACAAGCACTCGATGAACATCAAATTTTACATATTTTGGTAGATAGTTTCGTCAGATTTTGCAATCAAATGAGTTAGAGTAAGGATTTATTGGAGTGGGAAAAGATGGAATATTATTTTGAATATTGCATTGTGGATATGCCAACTAGTATTCTAGTTCTTGTACTCTTAGATGGAAAGTCTACTTTTTGTTAATATTAGTTGAATGTAAGATATCATTAGAGGTCCAAAGAAACTAGAGACAACCATTATTACGTAAAGCTATCATGGATTCTATAGATGTTTTTCATGTTGATGTTCTAGTAACTCCATCACTAGGAATTGAAACAACTAATGAACATGTTGCTGGGAAAATGCAATAAAGAGTAGAACAAAAAAAGATTGACGATACTCAATTTGATATAGAGAAGCATGTCGTAGGTGTTTACAAAATCAATGTCACAAGAGAAGCTAGAGTTTAGTCAATCTTCTCTTGGTCTTGTAATTAAGTGGCAATGAGCTTGGAAAAGTAGGCATACAACTCTGTGCATTACAACGTGGTTTGGACTTCATGTGAGAAATTGTTGATTATGAAGTCCAATTGTTGCCCCTTTGTCTTTTGCTTCTCATAGCTCCTCATTTTCCCTAAACAAAATCTTATATATATTTTTCTCTCTTTCATTTGAGATATATGAGCACATTGTATTCTAGCTTCTGCAAATAATAAGAACTATTTGCTTGGCTTTTCTTGTGGACATAACCATTGTTTGGTGAACCATGTAAATTGGTCTCCTCCTTCTTTATCTTTGTTTTGTGCATTTGATTGTTCTATTTTTATTAATTAATTGATATTTTATCGGCACTTAGAAAACTTTGGATTAAGATAATAGTACATCTCCTTAAATATAAAGAAATTACGGTTTAGAGCGCCCGGATATATTAGTAAATAATTTATTGAAAATATGTCAATATCTTCAACTAAAACTGCCAAATAACTTGTGGTCGAACACTCCCTCACTCACGTGAAACGTTTTTCCATCTGAAACGTGGGACAAGCTAGGCAGTGGGATTAACAATCACGTGACAATAATCTCTTTCATATTTGTTCCGAACCTTCGAAATGTTGGCATCCATTTTACTAGGGATTTGCTTATGTGCTGCGCAGATGATAAGATCAGGTATTCGTAAAAACAGTGAATTAATGCCTTTTCCGTTTTCTATCTAACTCAATTCAATGTAAAAATGTAGTAAACTATGGATTAAGATAATAGCGAATGTCTTTAAATGTCAAAAATTTACGGCTTCAAGCGCCCGCATATATTACTAAACAATTTATGAAAAGCATATGTCAATATCTTCGACTCCCTCACTTACGTGAAACATTTTTCCATCTGAAACATGGGACAAGCTGGACAGTGGGATTAGGGAATATCACACGGAGAGAGCACATTGTTATCGGTTCGAATGGTGTGCAAAAATGGCTATAAATAGGAAATGCCATATTTGAGCTTCTCAAAGTTGGATGTTTTGTCTGTGAATGTTTGGAGTGAGAAATGGAATCCCGTACGAAGATAATATGCTATATTCTATTAGGCCTTATCTTTGCGTCTACCCTGCTTGACGCTGCGGTGACGGAAAAGCGTGGTGGTGGAGAGCCAGGCGGAGGCCCTGGTGGAGAAGGTGGACGCGGTGGTGGCGGTCCAGGACATGGTGGTGAAGGGCGTGGACTCAGTGAGGATTTTATGGGTCCTGTTCCTCCTAGTACGCGAGATCGTCAGCCAGGAAATGGTGGTGGAGGACGTGGACTCAGTGAGGATTTTATAGGTCCTGTTCCTCCTAGTACGCGACATCCTCATCCTGCTCATGGCAGTGTAGGACGTGGACTCAGTGAGGATTTCGTGGGTCCTGTTCCTCCTAGTACGCGACATCCTCGTCCTGGACATGGACATGGTGGTGAAGGGCGTGGACTCAGTGAGGATTTCGTGGGTCCTATTCCTCCTAGTACGCCACATCCTCATCCTGGGCATGGTGGTGAAGGGCGTGGACTCAGTGAGAATTTCGTGCGTCCTGTTCCTCCTAGTACGCAACATCCTCGTCCTGGACATGGTGGTGAAGGGCGTGGACTCAGTGAGGATTTCGTGGGTCCTGTTCCTCCTAGTACGCCACATCGTCATCCTGGGCATGGTGGTGAAGGGCGTGGACTCAGTGAGGATTTCGTGCGTCCTGTTCCTCCTAGTACGCCACAGCCTCATCCTGGGCATGGTGGTGAAGGGCGTGGACTCAGTGAGGATTTCGTGCGTCCTGTTCCTCCTAGTACGCAACATCCTCGTCCTGGACATGGTGGTGAAGGGCGTGGACTCAGTGAGGATTTCCTGGGTCCTGTTCCTCCTAGTACGCCACATCCTCATCCTGGGCATGGTGGTGAAGGGCGTGGACTCAGTGAGGATTTCGTGCGTCCTGTTCCTCCTAGTACGCAGCATCCTCGTCCTGGACATGGTGGTGAAGGGCGTGGACTCAGTGAGGATTTCGTGGGTCCTGCTCCTCCTAGTACGCGACATCCTCATCCTGGACATGGTGGTGAAGGGCGTGGACTCAGTGAGGACATGGCGATTATAGGTCCTCCTTTGCCACATCGTCATCCTGGCCATGGCCATGGTAACTAAGGGGTTCTGGTTGGATATAGACCGTCGGCATAAATAGTTTAGATATGGTGTTTAGTAGGAAGTATAAAATAAAGCTGATATCGGTCACTGGTTACCCCGTACCTGGCGGTGATGTACGTTTGTATGTGTGACACTGGTTGCTCAGTTCATTGATAATAAAGCCTTATTTTGGTCACTGCTTGAATGTTAAGACCATATGCTATATAAAACTGTCAAAAATCTTAAAAATCCATTCGTTTTTAAAATGTTTCAATGGATACGATAGAAAAGTTTCAATAAAAACGTATCTTCTAGATAATTTATAGTAAAATTTAATTATTGAATATGTAATATAGATAAAGATGCTCGAAGAGAGTAGGGCGATTGTTTTGGTTTTCTTGTTTCTTTTAATATCTTAATCTTATATTAATAATGCAGTTTAATTATGATTTTTATATGTATAAAATTAATAAATTTTGATAAAAATAATTTAACTTCATCAATAATTGATAAAAAATTTAAATTATTTGTAAGAATTTAGTATATCATATAGTTCAAGATAATTAATTGTTGTGCAATGAAAAACATATTGCAGCAAATAGAAATTTTATTTGACAACATTTTTATCTTCTGAAATCTTAAGGTAGTTAAAAGAAAAAAGTTTACATATAACAATTATTTTTTCCCATTCTCATTACCAAATTATCAATCTTTCTAATAATTAAATTATCTTTAATTTGATCTCAGCTATTTCCCAAGCTCTAGTGATCCAATTTGAAAATATTTTATCCTCAAATAGTTTCTAAAAGGAAAATAAATTGTCAAACTATCAGTTTCCTAATTTGCATCATTATGTTGTATGAAATTTCCTCTGAAGGAAGCACTAGTTTTGCAACCATTAGCCTTTGCAAGATTGGCTTAAATAATACACTCTAAGCTTTGATTTGTTTAGGTGGCTCATTTGAAATCACACTAATAGGTGGGCCCTATTTGACAAGCTAGTATATGTTTAGATGAACCATCTAATTAAGTCAAATTTTAGAGTGTGTTCTTACCATTTTTGTAAATAATAATTTTGATATGTTGTGCAAAGTTGGTTTTTTTTTTTTCTTCTATTGACCACCTTTTAAAATCTTCATTTTATTAAAGAAATTTTCTCTCTTGATACCTATGGTTAAATCAAATAAACTAGAAGTGAAGTTATTTCACTCTTATAGAGATAACCAATTATCAAATCATTGGTTAGTCATGTTTTCTTAAAATTTGAGATATATAGACCTTACATAAGGAGAATCATCACTAATAAAGGAAAGTGATTTCACTCTAATTGGTATGCCAAAGTCTCCACACAAGAATATGTAAGGAAAACAATCCAAGAATAGATTTATAGAGTATAGATTCAATCAAAATAATTTTTCAAATACTATTTAGTGCCATTTTTTGTGAATACCTTGTATTTATTATGCTTCTTATAAAAAATTTGTTGAAATTATTTTTGAATACTTGACATGTTTGTATTTCTCTCCTAACATCATTTGGAACAAATTACGTCATCTAATATATATCAATATAAATTGATTGATAGTTATAGTTAAGTGGTTATATTATCATGCACTAGTTCAATACAAAAATAGTAAATGGCCATTTTTAAAGTACTAAAATGAGGCTCAATCTTTTGGGATGAGAATAATTACACATTTATAACTTCTTTACTACCCATCTACATTCCTAATCTAATCAAAATGAGCTTCATCTTTGGTCAAATAGATACCAATAAGGAAAATGAATAATTAGTTGACTACCATATATTTATCTATAACCTTACCCTTACAAAAAATAATTGCATAGATACACATATCTATTACCATAGACCCTATGTTTTTTTCCACTTTCTTACTAACCATGTAATGAAAGATATTCAAGAATTACCTTTTCTATATAACATTTTTTTGATGAACAAAATACATTTTATCGTTTCAATGCACACTTCAATAACAACATGCATACTTTAACAATATTTCCCTTGTAGGAGTACACTAGTGAAAATAAATGATCCTTAATAACAACAAAAGTCAAAAGGTTGATAAGTTAATCAATTGTAAGAAATCCTTAGATAAAAAATAGTTTCTCTTTAGTAGCATAATTACTATTTTTGATTCCTCAAGTACTAATTGAAGACATGCCAATAGTAATACTTTAATAGTAATTTAATAATCCAAATGCTCCTCTACAACAAGGGATAAATAAATTTTATCTCCACAAGTTCCATAATAATCTTATATACTATCACAAATAATAACTATATAAATGTCTTCCAATCAATAAATTCCTCTAATTATATTTATGATTTTGATATATATTGTTTAAAGTAACCTACAATTTATTTATAAAATTGATCAAACATTAGTTCAAATTTAAAGGTTCCCCAATCAAAATCACATAAATTAATTTTAAACCATGGATTCCTAATTATAAATAGAAATGTAACAAAACTTATTTCCTACATGTTCTTGAGATACCCATTTATCATTATTTAGAAACTTCCCTTCCATACCAATTATCCATGCCTCCCACTCCCCACTTAATTTTCCTCATTTCTTGTTAAGCGCATCTCCTTAGGTGACAAATTATCTCATGAATTAAAAATAGTGTCCTCATGTTCCTTATCTAATCTATATAAGGTTTGAGCAAGAAGAGTCAATTACCTTGGAGAACCAAAAGTATTTTAATATAATTCAATAAATTCTAATTAATTTTTTTTTTCCTACATGCTATATAATCTATAATTGACTATACCACAAAGGATTAATCTTTTATGACATAATTTTATCATATATTTTATCGACATGTAGCCAATCCATACCATCAATATGAACTTGTGAGCCATATACATATCTAAGACTCTATTTTCTATCTAGTGAATTCACCAACCAAGGAAAATACAAAGTGGGTCTAGTGGCATAAAATAAAAACATGGTCCAAAATAGGATATATGTAAATAGGAATGGATATCCATTATATAAGTCTACTAAACACACATTAAATATTTATCACATCCCTTAGACTACCTCAACTTATAACCACTTAATATGTATATAAATATTATTTTGAAATTTTTTGTTAGTCTATTTATGGATGGAGGTAGTAAACTATTTGAGTTTCATGTGTATTCATTCCCATAACATGTAAAAAAAAATCAAGAACCTATAGAAATAATAAAATATGATAACTTCTAGGATACTAACATGAATCCATGTATGACTAATAAATATTCAATACAACACTCCCTATCACAATCTTTCTATATGCAATCAACACACATATCTTGCTCAAGCACTCCACAAAAAAAAAAATCATTATCATGCTTATTATTAGAAATACCTCAAAAAGGTATAAATTCTCTTTCCCGTGGTACTTTATGCATGAACACTAGTTGTTATAGAACCAACTATTAGCTTTTGGGAGTTAAACTACACAATTTATGAATCCATAGAAACATTTCAAGATTAGGTATTCCTAAAATGTGTAGTTATAAATTATGTATTTATATTTTTAATATTCCTAAAATGTGTAGTTATAAATTATGTATTTATATTTTACACTAGAAAAAATGCATGCCCCTTCAAACATAAAGTGCACATTCTTTATATAGGGGATCTTCTTAAAGATGATATTCTTGATGATTTTCAATCCTAAAATATATTTCACTATGTCTAGTCTAATAGATCCTATTAAAAGCTACCTAATGCATGTTCTTCTACATTTATATTAAAATATAAAAAATAATTTATCATAAATGAGATGCTTACAAAAATAAAAGAGGTTGTTTGGATCATGTATATAACTCACCTTTTTAGATATATTGTACCTATATTTGATTGCAAGATTTAGTTGCTTTAATAATTCCATATTTGTAATACCTATATTATTAAAATAATATGTTTTTCTATTACCATAAGGGTTCTTGGTTTGTGTGTACAAAAACCTTTCTTCCCATGAGGTAAGACTTTTAGTTTTCCACATTAGAAACTATAAGATAATTAATTATAATAGGTGCTATACATTAAAATGGGATGAAAAATATTTCTACCTCCCTACAGCAGTATCACAATTATATATTAGTAGTTGGAAACTATCTTCACTTAAAATATATATTCAAAATAGGCTAAATCAAGGATCAATTCCATACTTATCTATTTTAAATCCTTAAATTATTAATTCTATTTATTACCCTAATGGAATATCCTTCCTTTACCATGGCCTTGTGTAATACACTAATAATATATGAGATTTATTTTAAGAATTTATGGAAGTATTGGATTGAGCCTATAAAGACCCATGTTCCATTTATGGTAATAAGATTTTTCTTATGAAAAAATTCCTAAAGATTTGATTAATATATCATTATCTTAGGTTACCAACTATGTAACTAAGGTATACCAATAATTTTTTTGCATGCTCTTGTTTATTAGCATTCAATACTAACTTTTTATTTGAAAATACCAAAACAAATTAAAGATGGATGAAAAATATTTGCATTAACCACTAAAACATAATATATCACTAAACTAAAGGAAATAGGTTTCCACCTTTTAGGAGATGCAACTAGGGTTAGGTCCTATTTCACTCTTAGTTTATTTGGAAACCAAGATCCCTCAACCAAGTGACTCAATTGAGGGAAGGGCACACACACAAGGGGTGGTTTGGTTTCATTAGGTGTGATTAAAAGAAAGGGGGTTCACCATTAAAATGAAGCTTTAAAGGAGAAATAAAAACCTTAATGCACTAAACCATAGAAAATTAAGAACATTAAATTAAATTGAGAAATATAAATTAGACAAAAAGGAACCTAGAAAATTGATGGATTCCAAGAAAGGTTTGTAACTCTTAATTTTTATTTTTAAGTGCATTGGGACTCATATGTCAGGTTGCAAAATTTAGTATTACTATTGGAATTTGGTTAGATTCTTGAATCTTCTAATAGCAAACTAGCATATAAAAAAATTGCTAAGAAGTGGTATGTACGGACTCATATGCCCAGAGGGGCAATTAGTCATAGTATTAGGGTTTGACTAAAACTTTTGTAGACTCTAGTAATCTTCTATATATTTTATCTTTTCCAATCTTCAAGTATGAAAGTGTGAATTCTAGCTTGTAGGTGAATTTTCATGAAGATAACAACTTTGACAACTTTCTACAATCATGCAACTTTTTCTTCAAAAGGATCCACAAGCTACAAAACACCTAGTTTTGGTAATGGGCATGTGCAGGATCATCATGGGAAAAAGAAGCCCTTAAGTGGTGAAAAATTCAAAAAAAATAGAGTTAGGAAACTTGAATTTTTTTTTTGAATAAGTTATCTATATTATTTAAAAAATATGTAAGAAATGAATCTATAGAAAATTGAATTTAGTTTCTAAACTACTAGGTTTTTTTTTTTTTCTAAATCTATTTGGTGAAAATTTCAAATTTCAATGTAGTAGTACTTAAATTTCAAGGAAAAAATAAGAATTAGGTGTTTTTCTGACCACCCTAACTGCAATAAAATGATAAATTTTTTTAATAAGATTTTAGATATAAGTAGAAGACTCATGTCCCAATGTGATGCATATTTTTTTGTAATCTTTTTCAAGTAAATAATTAATTATGAACTTTTTATTACAACTTTTAAACAATATAAAAACTTGTATGTTTGACCACCTTAACTTGGTCAAAACATCATGAAATTCATTTTTTTTAATCCTATATTATGTGAAGCATAGAATGTGACACATGTTTTGGATTCAAAAAGTGTGATACTGTTTGAAAGCTATAGATGTTTTTCAATCAGCCTATCAATTAGGACTTTAGTCATAATTCAAATAGAAAATGAATAATAATTATTTATTAAATTCAAAGTAAATCATAATTTATATTGGTGGAAAGTTGAAAATCTTCTTTCAAAACCCTTTTCATTTCATCATTTTTGGGTAAAAAAAATGTTTTCAGCCACATACCCTACACATACCCATCATATCGCCACTTTTTTTCCCATCATGATCCTATGCATACCCTAACTGAACTTGAAATGAAATGAAATAGAATGAGGGAATGCTAACCAAACAATATGCAATGTTGCAACTCACTCAACCCTTGTAATAAGGGTTTCAAACTTGTATGAAATGGCTATAATGGATGTGGATCTTGACTATTAATGTTGATGTTGGATAATGTTTTTGAATGGTTGCTTAAATCATGAAAACCTACATCACAAATGTTAGCTCAAAATTGCATATGATGCATGAAGACTTTGACATGATTCTTGAATCTTGAATGCTAATCCAAATGCCTGATAAATTTCTCTTGAATGCTCTTGAATTTTTGTTTGATTACAAATTTTCTATAATTCTTGAGTACTTGAAAGCTTGGGTCTCCTAGGATGAAACTATATGAAATAACCTTGTGTTTATACTTGTTTATGCCAAATTTATCAAAATTACAACACTACAAGCCAAAATCAGATCTAGGAGGATAAAATCCCACCAAGAATTGAATTCAAAATAGGTTTTGGTTAAAAGCAAGACTCATATGCCAGTTGGGAGAATATGAGTTCCAATGTCTTAAAAAGGGCACACAAACTTCAAGAAATGTTAAGTTCAAGGCAATGTTTAATATCAAGCCCCAAGACCTAGGTGGGACCCATAAGCCTAAGGTGGAGTATGATTCCCAAATCACTAGATCAAGAACACATAACCCATAAACATTAAATCATGATTGATCATTAGTTAAGCATCTGGATTATCCTAATAAATATGCATTAAATAAGGTCGTGGATGCAAAGTAGGACCAAATAAGCCACAAAGAAGCCCAATTTTAGCAAGGAGTAACCAAACAAGTGTTAAATGTAGAGGGATACATTTTTCTACACTACAATCACTTATATAAATAGTACTATAAGATTCAATTAATGTCCAACCCACTGTAATGTGTCCCTACCTTTTGGCCGATGTAAGACATTCAAATCAACATTTTTCACCAAATTTTTACTTTGTGAAACCTATATAAACTAAACCAATAATAATATGAAGATGATGAGAACTAGTGATTTGTGAGGATTTTCTAAAGATTCAAAACATATTTTTTAAAACAAGAAATAAATTATGAATTTTTTAAGTAACCTATATAAGGTTCAATTAAATTTCTGAATACCTCTTTCATAAGATAAATAAATATTATTATGAATTACATAAACTAGATGTTAAAACTAGACACTCAAAGATCCATGTTTCATTTATAGCAATAGCATTTTTGCAATAAAAAACCACTTGAATCTTGGATTAATAATGAATAATTGGAAAATGGATGCTTTATAAACTAGGTCAAAGAAAACCACTTTTTTCCAATTATCATTCAAGGATGTCCTAGGAGTCCTAATTAGATTGACTATCAACCTCACAACGTGAGTCAATTCTCTACAAAGAAGACCTAGGAAGGGGTTCTTTAAGCTTTTAGGGTTTCACCACCAAGAAAATGCTTGGAAAAGACACTTTAACATTCAACCTACAAAACCTAGTAATGCAAGCTAAATTAAGGTTACAAACCATGAAATAATGCAACAAATTAGGATATGTGTACTTGGGAAGTCTTGAAATATGACAAGGATTCCAAAAATGCAAAGAAGATATAAAAATGTATTATAGAAGACTAAGATGCCCTTAATATTGTCTTAGTCCCACTACTATTCTTTTGCTAAAATGAAAAATCTTTAGATGTAGGAAACAAATCTAGAAGAATTTATGGAAAATACCTTCAGGATGACTAAGATGCACTAGGTGGTGACTTAGTCCCATTTGGAATTTATGGACTCTCTGAATGTGGTCTTGAGGCTTGATGTCTGCACTTCCTTCTTCTCTAATCGTAGGTAATGAAACTTTTGGATTTGTCTTGTAGGTGAGTTTTTGTGAAGATGACAACTTTGCAATGCAAATTTGCACTTCAAATGATCTTCAAGTCTTCAACCTAAATTTGTAATCACAAACATGCAAGAGGGGAAAAACTTGTTGATTTTTAGTGAATGGGTGTTTTCCTTGGTCAAACCCTTGTTGGTAGTTAAACCTTTAAATGGAATAGAATAATGAAGGGGAATGATGAATGAACAAGATGAAATAATTAAACTCACCAAAATCCTTGTTATAAAGTTTGAAAACTTGTGTGAAATGAATAGCTTAGATATGGATCTTGAATCAAAGAAATGATTAATAGATATGGACTTGAGTTTCTTGCTTGAATCAAAACTCTACATCATAAATGTTAGCACAAAACACATATGATGCAAGAAGATATTTGATTATATGATGCTTGAATCTTGATGATGGCTCCAAATGCTTGATGAAATTCTCTTGAAAGATTGAATGCTTGGATGCTTAGATTGCTTGCTATTTTGTTATATGAAAATGAGAAGGAACCTTATATTTATACTTCTCCATGCTTAATATGCTAAAACTACACCACACCAAGCTAACATATGAATTCATAAATTAAAGGAGGTTAAAGCTCACCAGAATTTGAAATTGAATCCCAAAAATACTTGAAGGGTGATTAAGATGCCCTTGGTGGCGTCTTAGTGCACTAAGGCATGAAACTGAGGGTACAAAATCCAAAAGGGGACATATTTAGGTAATTTCAAAATTAGGGTCCCAAGACCTTTGAGGAACAAAGAGGCCCTAGATGGCATCTTAGTCCTGACCCCAAAAAATAGGGACACTCAGATAAAATCATTAGATTATCATTTACCCTTTGATGTTTGTTAGGAGTAGCCAGAAAAAGATATAATTCATTGGGCTTATGGATTCAAAATAGGACCAACTAAGACATAAATAAGGATAAATAAAGCAAGGAAGGCCCAAAAAAGTGTTAAAATGAAAGGGTATGCATTTTCCTACACTACATTTATCCACCACTTTAGTGAGAGGATGAACTTGCTTCAAACTCACACTAAATTAGCCAACCACAATCAATAGGGGTCCAAATGCATAAATTCAAGATAGGATGACAATAATCGAAAGGGTGGCCAAACCATAAAGATTAAGATCCTATGACAAACCAACAAAAACATAAAGGAACACACATGTGGATGATATATGAAGCCATTACCAGTTCACAAGCATACACCATCAAAGATAGAAAAAGGAAAAAGGAAAAAGAAAAGAATGCAATGGATCAAGCTTCAACTAGTTGTCCAATGTGTTATGGACCAAGTCTAGGTTGTTTGTCCAAAGAGGTTTACAAGTGAAATGTGTTGTCCACTATGCAAACAAAACACATGCTCACAAGGGCTAGTGGAGCTAGTTGTTCATTTGGTGTTCCTGAAGTGGTCCATATCAAATTCATACCCCCATGACTATGATAAGGACAAAAGAGAAAATGCATATTCACAAGGGCTATTGAAGCTAGGTGTTTTCTATGTGAGCCCTAGAGGACCATATCAAATCCATACCTCCATGACTTTAATAAGGCACAAAAAGGAAATGCATGCTCACAAGGGATAGTGAAGCTATTTTTTCACTAGGTGAGCCCCAGGGGACCATATCAAAGCCATGCCTCCATGAATTTAATAAATAAAAAAAAGGAAATGCATGCTCACAAGGGCTATTGAAGCTATTTGTTCACTAGGTGAGCCCCAGGGAACCATAGCAAACCCATATCTCCATGACTTTAATAAGGGAAAAAAAGGAAATGCAATAGGAAAGAAGAATGTTCAAAGGGATTTTTCTTTATTCATGTGATGTCCCTTCTTAGGGAACATTATGCTTAATGTATCCAAGAGAGGATAAATACAAGGTCTCAACATAAAGAACATTGTATCTATTTTCTCCAACAGAGGACAAGGAAATATCAAACTCTTGGAGGAGATCAAGCCCAATGAAACCACCAAGAAATGATGCATCGCAAGGAGAAAAATCACACAAGGAATATGAAAATAAATGCAAGGGAAATCATTCCAAAAATAATTTCAATGTATGTCCAAATTTAAATAAATTGCTAACACTATGTTGTGAGCAATTACATTAACATAGAAAGTCATCTGCAGGTCCAAATTTAGTATTTTAGACCCCAAAAAAAGTGTGGAAGAAAGAGTAGAGATAGGAGAATAGAATTAGATCTTGAGCTTCTAAAAAAGTGGAATGGGACTGATACACCAAATTCTAGTCTCTACCCAAAAAACGCTAATCTAGATTTCATACACAACTTGTGGCATTTGATTCCTTACAAGAATTAAAGATTATAATTTTAGGGTTTTAGACCTTATTTTGATGTCATCTTTCTCCAAGGTACACCTCTATTCATTTTTAGTTTGCTATCATGATTTTTAGTTTCATTTCCTAGGTCATTTAATTAGATTTTGCATGTTTCATTCATTTCTTGTCTTTCTAAGCCTTTGCTTGGTGGTGAACCCCCTTTAGTCTTTAATCACACCCTAGGATATATTATTATAGCTCCTTTTCCTTCATTTCCATCTTTGGATTAAGATCTCTAAGGTTTCCTTGAATGAAACTTGAATGGAAATTAGTTGTTCTATCTCCCTAAGCAAAAAATAACTATGATTTTTCCTTGTTTCATTCTAGTGAACCCAACGTGAACACCTTAATTTTTTATTTTCAATGCATCGTATTCCTACATCTAGAATACATTAACTTTGCATTAGGTTTTGTATTAGTTAATTTTCATCTAGGGTTTCTAAATATTGCATTAGTAAAAGTGCATACAAGTTGCATTTTTGTATCTTGCATCATTCAATTTCATATGAAATATACAATTACAATCAGTCTAGACATCATACAAATAAAAACCCTTAATATTCACTCAAACTTTGTTGAATTGGGTGCAAAAACCCTAATCTAGAAATCATATTCCCCTGTAGGTCCTAGTACAAGTTGGTTTGCTTGAATTTTTGAGGATTTTGTGTTGTGTTTTTTTTAGCATTTGAACCCTTAAAAAACACTAATTGGGACTAATGAATCCCTCTGGGTGATTTAGGCCTAAAACTTGCTTTTACAACATTAAAAGCCTTTTTATTTTACTTCTTAAGCTAGTTGGTAAAATATAGTATCCGTATGGAAAGTTTTAGGAACTTCTATTATATGGGTATGTGTAGGATCATGATGGGCCAAAAAGTGGCGATATGATGGGTATGTGTAGGGTATGTAGCTGATGAAAAATGTTTTATCATAAATTGATGAAACAAAAAGGGTTTTTAAAGGACATTCTCATATTTCCATCAATATAAATTATGCTTTACTTTGAATTTAATAAATTATTCTTATTTATTTTCTATTTGAATTACGACTAAATTCCTGATTGATAGGCTGATTGAAAAACACCTATAACTCTCAAATGGTATCACATTTTTTGAATCTAAAATATGTCCCACATTCTATGTTTCACATACTAGAGGATTTTAAAAAAATTAATTGAATTTCATAAATTTTTGACCAAGTTAAGGTGGTCAGACATACAAGTTTTAATATTTTTTAAAAGTTGTAATAAAAAAATCATAATTAATTATTTACTTGGATTTTTTTTAATTTTAAAATGCATCACATTGGGACATGAGTCCTATACTTATATCTAAAATATTATAAAAAAATATTATCATTTCATTGTGGTTAGGGTGGTCAGACAGACACCTACTTATTTTTCCCTAAAATTTAAGTACTACTGCATTGAAATTTTAAATTTTCACCAAATAGATTGTTTTGTTTTTTTTTTTTTTAAACCTAGTAGTTTAGAAACTGCAATCAATTTACTACAGATTCCATTCTTACATATTTTTGAAATAATATAGATAAATTATTTTGATTATTTTGAATTTTATTGCCACTAAAGGGTCAATTTTTTCCATGATGATCTTGCACATACCCATATGTATCTAGGTCAAAAACATCAATATAGGGTAGTCTTTTTTGAAATCATTTCAATAACAAAAATCATTAGATCTAAAAATGTTCACATTTCTAAAACTTTGCATAATATGGATAAAAGTACTTTTCACTTTCGGATCTACATATTAAAATTTACATGCATGAAGCTTTGCATAAGTTTGATAAAAGTGCTTTTAATTTTTGGATACACATTGTTTGTATTCTAGAATTTTTCCATACATTGGATAAGAGTACTTTTCACTTTTGGATACACATTTTTTATATGTTTGAAGCATTGCATAAGATGGTTAGAAGTGTTTTCCATTTTCTTTAATCAATGTTAGTATCTTACCTATCTAGGAATGCTAAGAAAAATTTTGTACCCTCCTTATGAGAATGCTTCAGTGAAAAAAATAAAACCTTGGGCAATCATAACAATCATATTTGATCTTCTCCTAATATCTCTCCTACTGGTAAAGAAAATATTTTGTTGTTAGAAGATCCAATCAGTGAGAGTTTTGAGAGTCCTAGTTATTTCTCTCCTCCTACATCTCTTATTAGACAAAACATTGATGAACAAGAGGAAACAACCATAGGAAATAATGATGATCACATAACACAGCACGAGACCATTGAAACCTACCTAAATAGCACTTCAACTAGTCTACATTCATCTGCCATCATCTACCTCTCTTGTGATAATGTTGTTAGTGTAATTAATATTTAATTACACTTGCATAAGTTTTCTTAGGAAATATTTAATTAGTAGGTGAATTAATTCTCATCCTTATGTTGTTGAGCTATCTTTTTGCTCAAGATAAGATTAGGGTTATGCATCCTTTTTTTATAAAGAAAACCATTATCATGTAATTATGAATTCCTGAATACTAATATTTTGTACATCTTTTGTAAATCTCTACTTTTTCATTTTTCTCTTCTATGCAAGGTGATTTTTTTGGTTTGCAATCAGATCTTGGTTTCTAACATGGTATCAGAGCCTTGATTTGCAACCCCTTCTTAGATTTTTTGAGTAAATCATTGTAGGGTTCATTCAGGATTCCTCAAGGGTATCATGCCTTGAGTTCATTCATGAGGTGTTTTGGATCAAATCAGGCTTCACCATTGGATTTAGGGCACTGGAAAAAGTCAAGATTTTCTTTTATTTTGTAGATTTTTGCCATCATTTTCTAGATCTATGAGGTTTCAGGCTAGGAGATTTTTTGCAAGTTTTGGGTGTAGCCAATTTTTTGTAGTTTGAGCAGAAATGGAGGTCACCATCGCATTTGTAGCAGCCAAGAACCCTAAGATCACTTTTTTTCATCAATTTTGGTGAAATTTATTTTTGAGGCAAAATATTTTTGCTTGGGGGGCCAAACGACCTCCCTAGCACGCAGTATAAGGCTTGAAAATTGAAAATAAAAATTAAAAAACATACTTTTTCAATTTTTGTGCAGGCACCTCTAGTTTAGAAGAAATCCACCGCCCGACAACCACTGGGAAACCACCATTTTTCTGCTACCAACCCACTCCATTGCTGATTCGCTGCTCTTATGTAGCACCTATCGGGCCCTTCTACCAGGTTGAGGTCCTATGGAAGACCACAAGCCAACACCTAGCTCTAGTGGCATTCTAGCTTCGTCTGTGGTCCTATGATGGACTAGGAGTTCCAAGGTTAGACCCTAGCCACTAGTCTAGCAAAAGAACATTCTGAAATAGTAAAAAGAATATTCTAGCAACCTAAAGAGCATATTTCGGTAGATGCGCAACATATATCAGTGACTGTCATTTTTTCTGGCATGGGGCATTTTTTTGCCCCAACGACCTCCAGGTAGTCAATTCTTTTCCTATGGAGTGCTGATTTCAGCATGACATCACTCAGCTATACGATGCTCCAAGCCCCCTCCTAACCCTAATTTTCCCTAAAGGAGCACTTTTTTTCTTTTTGGCATAACTTGGGAATATTGTATCGAAATTGAGAAAATGAGATATCACCGGAAAGCTAGTTCTGAGAAATTTCCAGTGGTGTAGGTTATTTTCTAGTATTTTTCTATTTATCTACATTTATTTTTGTTTGAAGTAAGATGTTCATTTTTGTCTTGTGAGCTCATAATGTTTTTCCATGATCTTCAATTTTTGTCTTCTTTGCGGCATTGGAAAGGTATTGAGGACCTCTATCTTTCTGTCCATGCAATTTTTTCTATATCTATCCCAAGTTTATAGTTATTCTAGATTTGTCTCGATGGGTGTTTTGGAGATTACTTGGATGTTTTTGTAGTTGGAAAGGTGAAACTTGAATATTTGTACTTCATTTTAGTACCACATCATGTTATTTTCTATTTATGCATGTTTACCATTCTCTCCTTTTACAATTATTTGGTTATTGTAATAAGTGAACTAAGATAAAGTTCCATCAGGGGGGTTTCTTTCATAATAATTTGATTAGAGTGTGCATGCACTTTGATCTCCATATCCATCTCAATTTGTTGGCAATTTGTATGGGTTATCTAGTTTCCTAGTTTCTTTTGGCCACATTCTTGTCATAGCTTGACACATATAAGATTCACATTAGTTTACATTTTAGATTGAGAGTTGTTGGTTCTTGTTCCGCATTGGTTTAGATCTTTCTTAGTTTGAGGGCCATCTTTTATGGTTAATGTTCCAGAGTCTTCATGGTACTCCTTCCCATGGAAGAGTTTTAGTCTCAATTTTGCATTGACATTGAGATATACAGTTTCTAGATTATGTCATCATATCATCTACTATTGCTTCACAAATTCTAGGGTTGTTCCAGTTTGTGAGGTTTTTAGTGTTTTGTGGCATTGGCTTTGCTATCACATTATCATGATTTCACTTTTGGTTTTAGTTGTAGACAAAAGTATCTTTCCTTGCTTGTCAGATTGTAGTTCCAGTGTTACTCCATAGTGTTCTTCTAGTACTTATTTGTAGCAGTCATCTCATTGTAGGGGGGTTTTGTCCCTCTAGGTTTTCTTTCTCTACCTCATTATTGCATTTGTGCATGGGCACCTGGTCAAGTCTTGTTGTTGGGACCCATTCATGATTTCTTGCATTCATCTTAGTTTTAGGTGCATGCCTTTTTAGTCTCCCTAAGTTGCACTTATGGGAGGGTGTTAGTGTAATTAATATTTAATTACACTTGCATAAGTTTACTTAGGTAATACTTAATTCCTAGGTTAATCAATTCTCATCCTTATCTTGTTGAGCTATCTTGTTGCTCAAGATAAGATTAGGATTATGCATCTTTTCTTTTATAAAGCAAATCATTATGATGTAATTACGAATTCTTGAATAATAATATTTTGTACATCTTTTGTAAATCTCTACTTTTTCATTTTTCTCTTTTGTGGAAGGTGATTTTTCTGGTTTGCAATAAGATATTGGCTTCTAACAAATTTTGTAAATTATGATGATATGTTGGTGATAGATAATCAAACCTTTAAAATCTATGACAACCCTCTTTATGTTTCTTCCCCTACCTATCTTATTTTTGAAGACATTATGGGACAAATGAATGAAATTATGAATAATCATTACAATCATATGTGTCCTCCTATTATCTCTCCTAGTTGTGAAGAAGATACATTGTTGTTAGAAAATATAATCGATGAAATTCAAGATAATTTTATTATTCCCCATTCCCCTATGGAATAAATTATCAAATAATAAAATTTAATCATTAATAAACAAGAAAATCCAACTATTCATGACTCCCTTACTTGTGATGAAGAAATTTTAGAAGAACCAACCTTTAAATGTCTTGAACATCTAGTTTGTAGTTCTCCTAAAAAATCTCATCCTAGGGAGGATATCATGGTGCAAGAAAATGACAACATGAACACATTTATTTCAAATAGTAATGATCTTTCCTCCTTATATGACGGTCGAAACATGACACTTGACTCCCCTTCATTAAGAGGACATCAAATTGATACTGTTGAGGTTATGAATGCACAAGTGTCTATTAGGTCCATCTTGATTAATGTACCTCCTATATACCATGTGCAACATCCTAAGAATCCTCTAATTCTTGATCTATCTTCACAATGATCACAAACTAAAAACAAACCTGAACTTAACCTTTACCTAGAGTAAGTAGAAGAAGTTGGGTTCACATTCAAGGGAAGTGTCATTTTTAAACTTTAAAACAAATATTCATTCATTTTTAAGAATAGGTACCTATTTTGAAGTGGGTACTTGTTTCAAAAGGTTTGATAATCACAAGAAATTTTTTCCAGATATATTTAGGCTTAGAAAAGGAATTGCAGCCCAACACTTAGGCTTAGACCTACAAGTACAAGGTCATGAGAATTTCAAGAGAAAAAACATTGGCAATATAGCTAATGATGTTTTTTTAATCTTGTTTTATGAAATTAAAACCAATTATGTATGACAATGTATACTTATCAAAATATGTAATTTTATTATGATTTGATTATTTTTTCTATTTTTTAATTAATTTATATGAGGAAACATGTCCATAAACTTGAATTTTCAAGTTTTCATATTTTTTTTAATAAATTTTAATTTGTTAATAAAAATTAATATGGAATCAATCTAAAAATAATTCCTTACACAATGAAAAAAAATTAAAAAATGATAATTTAGCTCAAGTTATGGTGTCCACATAGAAGGGTTTTAAAAAAATAGAAATTAGGGCCAATAAAAAATGAATAAAATTAAAAAAAATGAAAAATATTATAAAAAATGTCATTAATCCTCATTATAATAGACATATTTACCTAAAAGGAATTATAAAAGTACTATTATTTATCTCAAATTATGGTCTTTGTACACATGCATGGTAAAAAAATGACTTTTAAAAAGTGGTTTTTATAAATGCATATTAAAAATTATTTTATATCATCTAGCTATTAAAATAAATTACATATTTTAAAACTAGACTCAAAATACTAAATTTCATATTATTGAACTTTTTAAAGATTCATTGCATGTTATTGCTTCAAATTTTAAGTCCAATTGTGATAAATTATAAAAATCAAGAAAAGAACTTCCACTTTTTCAACATTTTGTGGACCCAACTTCTTGCAGCTACCCCCCAACTAGAAACAATTTGCAACCAAGAAAAATACCTTCAACATCCCTCCCATTGCCTAACCTTATCTTTCTTAGTGCCCCTTTTTTACCTTTACATGTAATGAAAAGTAGTACAATATTGTTGAAAAACTAAAGAATACCCCTACTAATATATCCTTATGGGACATTATTCAATCACCCCCTCATTATCATAGCATGATTCAAAATAATTTATAAAAATTTCCTATCCCTTCTAATGTGCAACCAAATGACATAGCAACCATAATTCAAGGAATGAATGTTGACATTATTTTCCACTAAAGTGAGTTCCCTCCAGAAGTACAAACATAAAATAAGGCTTTCATGATAATAGCTATATACAATAGGACTGGGATAAACTGAACCCTTGTTGACAATGGATCGACCCTTAATGTATGCAGTGTAGCCCTTTTGGATAGCTTGGTGTTGATAAATAAAAAACTCAACCAACCTCTTTATCTATTAGTGGGTTTGACAATGTAGGAAAGCAACTGCTTTGTGTGATCACTTTGCCTATTAGAGCTAGAAAGGCCACATTAGAAACACTTATCCATGTTATGCCTCACAATATTTCATATAACCTTCTTTTAGGTAGACTGTGGATTCATGAAATGCAAGACATTCCTTCAACTCTTCATCATGAAAATAAGTATGCCTACAAAAACAAAGTACATATGATCAAAGCTGAGAATGAGCCTTATGATGTTTTAGAACTTGAAAAAGACAAGGAAAATCCTTTGAAAATATTAACACCAATTACAAAAGGGAAACCCACGCAAGAAAAATATATTGAGGAAGTCACAAAGATATTAGAAGATCATTGGGGTTTCTTAGATTTAACAAAATTCATGGGAGAGTATGAGATGATAAACAAAGAAAATGAAAAAGAAAAAGTGGTAATGTCAACAGAAAATTCAAATGACCATTTGAAATAATCCATGACCTCAACCACCTTAGAAGAAAAGGAAAATTATACAACAATATTTGATGAAGTTGATTATGAACAACCATTGACTCCAAAAGAAATGAAAAAGCTTTATGGAAAAGGTTATGAACTTATGAAACAACTTGGATATAGTGGAAAAGTATGTGGTGCTAGAGAACAAGGTACGTTTGTGTCCCTATACAACCTAGTACATGAGAAAATACTAGCGGTCTTGGTTATTGTCCCCTGAAAGCAATAAACAAGCCTTCACTTAACATCAACACTCTTATAATAGATTTTCCTCACCCAACTTTAACATTAGTGCACCCTTAACTAATAGACAATAGTGTTCTTGATTATTATCCTTTAGAAATAAAATAAATAGAGAAATATTCACTTAACATTAATGTCATCACATAAAATAATAATGATTCAGATTTGATAGAACTTACACCCTCCCATAAAGGAGAGAACAAAATATTGCAATGTAAACAGTCTTGTGTAAGTATGACACCTTGTACTAAGAAAGAGATATATTTGTTGCAAAAATAAAGGAACACCTTCTACTATTGACCAAGAGAGCATCTTGCTGAGACTCCTCCAATATTGTTCGATATCTCTCCCTCCAAGAACATGAAGGAAAATTTACTACAAAAGTTCATTTTGTGCATATCATAGAGTTCATGGTCATTCTACTAATGAATGCAAAGGTTTGGGTAATAAAATTTAACATCTTAAGGGTTTTGGTACTTTTCCTTGTGTTAAATCATCTAGATCCTCTAATTGATACTAACTTTCAAATCTGTCATCAATCATTCTGGCTCATCCTTGTCTTGCACTAAGTGGGGGCAAGGGGTTAGGTAGCCTTGTCATCATCTGGCACTTGTCATCATATATTTTGGATATTTTACCACCTTCTATGTATATATAGGAGGAAGCTTGAGATGTTGGTGACATGCCTTAAGTTGACTCACATGTGATATACTAAGTTTTGGGGGAAACCCCTTATTCATGATGTAGTTCAATTTGAAAACATATGACCTAACTTATGATAACCTCTCATGTCTTCTCCTACTTTAAAGAAATTTCTCATAGAAATGGTGTTATCAAGCACTTTAAAGTGGGGGCGTACATTGACACTCGTGTTTCATTATCTTGTGATGTGTTATTTTCTTGGTGTTGTCATTGGGTTTGATTTCCTTCAAGAGAATGATATTTATTTGAATTTTCCCCTATTACAGACATTAAGCATGACGTTCTCTAAGAAGAGACCTTACATGATCTAAGAAAAATCCCTTTGAACATAACTTACACTATTTCACATTTACAATAACCATTATATGGCCACCTTACATAACACACCTTGCTTTTCTATGGGGACATCTTGTTTGTTCATGAGTATCAAGCATATGAATATTTTCTTTCCTCATAGAGCTTGAAGTTCATTATTGTATGACAACTTATCAAAGTTCTCAAGAGGTGTAGCTTTTGTATGGTTGTGTATGGGAGTTGAACTTCAGCATGAATTTCCCATATCCACTTGCTTGTGTGTGTGAGTGCATATCGGTCATGTGTGTACGTGTCTCACCTCTCTAGGTTGCTCACCTAGTGGATGGTGTGAGCTTCCACTAGCCCTAGTGAGTATGCATTTTATTTACATAGTGGAAAACATGTTTCACTTGTAAGCCACCCTTTTTTGATACTCACCTAGTGGATAGCATAAAGTTCCATTGCCTCAAATTGAGCAGACATTTTAAACAAACAATCTTAGATCTAATCCAAAATGTGTAGGACAAACGATCAAAGCTTGATCCACCTATTCTTTCTTTTTCTTTGATCTTTATAACTTTGACATCATATGTGTGTATCTTGATGATGCATATTGTTCACCTTATGTGTGTTCCATTGTGCTTATGTTGATTGGATGTAGGATCTTGGATCCTAGGGGATTGACCACCTCCTTCGATCTTTGTTATCTTAGACCATCAGCATCGATACACTAGGACCCCTCTGGAATGTCTACTTTACTATGATTTTGAATCAAGTTCCTCCTCTCACTAAAGTGGGGGCTGAATTTAGTGATGGAAAATGTATCCCTCTATATTTTAACTCTTGTTTGGTCCCTCCCTATTAAATTAAGCCTAATTTTTTCTTGATTTGGTGTTTTAATGTGTTTAACACATTCACATTAATTCTAGGGTCTTTTTAAAACTAAGTGGACCTAATTATGCCTTGATTATGGTGTTGTAAAGTGTATCCTAACACATTAAAACTAATCTAGGGATTTATTAATTAATTGGGCTCATTTATGGGCTATGTGTAGGATCATCATGGAAAAAATAGATGCTTTAATTGGCCTTATTTTGCATCCAAAAGCCTTAATTAATGCGTCTTTCTAAGGATAATCCCCACATATATCTAATATCCAATCAAAAACTAATGTTTTCGGTTTTTATAGCATAGATTTAGTGATTTTGGACTCATACACTACCTTAGGTGTATGGCTCCCACCTAAGTTTTAGGGCCCCAATCTGGATTTCACATACATCTAAGCATTTCTTGAAAAAAGTGTCCCAAGCTTAGCCTAATGGGGCTAATATGCCATAACTAGTGTATGAGTCCTACTTTTCTTAAACCTAAATTAAACCCAAATTATTGGTGAGATTTTATTCTCCTAGATCTAATGTTAGCTTGTAGTGTTATAATTTTGGGAAATTTGGCATAAATAAGTATAAATACAAGGTTATTTCACTCATTTTCACCTAAGACACTCAAGAGATCATTCCTTACAGAAATATTATGATTACAAGAAAATTAAATATCATTCAAGAGCTTTTCTAAATCATTCAAGGGCATATTTATTCATTATTTTTTGTGGCAATTCAAGATCCATCATCATGTCAAAGGCATAATGCATCAAGCATGTTGTTGAGCTAGTGTTGTGAAGTAGCTTTCAAGATCCAAGTTAGGCATTGTTTCATATCCAATTCAAGATCAAGATCTAAATTATTCATTTCCACTTCATTTTAGATCAAGTAGATTTATATTCTGAAACATCATTCAAGGTATCGTTGTTCATATTTCATGTTTCTTGTTTCATTGTTTCCTTATACGGTTTAATTACCTAAACAAAGTTTGACCAAGGGAAACCCCTATTTCCTAACAATACAATTATTTTTCTCTCTCTACATGTGTGATTGTATATCTAGGTACTTTAGGTTTGAATATCCTTTGAAGAAAAAGATGAAATATTTGAAGAAAGTTGTCAAGGTTGACACAAGGTTATCATCTTTATGGAAAGTCATCTACAAGTCTAAATTCAATATTTTAGAACTAAAAAAAAAGTGTGGAAGAAATAGCATAGATAGGAGAATAGATTCAAATCTTGACCTTTTGAAAGAGAAGTTCAGGATTGATACAATGCTTGTGGTGTATGATTCCTAATACAATGCTTTTACTAGATTTTAGAAGTTCTAGACTTGTCATTTCTAGATTCTAGTCTTTGCCCAAAAAATCTAATCTAGCAATAATATGCCATTTGTGTCATATGAGTCCTAGCGAGCATTAAAGATTAGAATTTTAGGGTTTTGGAGCTTATTTTGAGCTCATCTTTCTCCTAGATGCACCTCTATTCATTCTTAATTGGCTTTCCTGATTTTCAATTTTGTTTCCTAGGTCATTTAGTTAGATTTTCCATGTTTCATTCATTTATTTTCTTTCCAAGCCTTTGCTTGGTGGTGAACCCCCTTTCATATTTAATCATACCCTAGGACACCTTATTTTGGATCTCTTCCCCTCATTTCCATCTTTGGATTGAGATCTCTAAGGTTTCATTGAATGAAACTTGAAGGGAAATCAATTCTTCTATTTCCCTAAGCATAGAACAGTTACAAATTTTCTTTGTTTCAATCATTTACCCTTTTCCTGACTAAGGGTAAGCTTTCTTTTACATCTAGCCATTGTGGAGGTAGAAATACAAAAATGGGGTTTGAATTAGGGAAGCCCCCTTATGGCACAACCCTTTCCCCTCATTCTTGTCTGTTGGTTATAGACCTAAAGAAAATTTGGAGAGGATTGAAGACCTATTTTTTCATCCAACCATTCAATTTCTACAAGTCAAAAACGTGGGAAAATGGATTTTATCAATGAAATATGAAGTTTTGATATTAAGTCAAAAGGGTAAGAGTCTATAGATAGAGACCAACAAGAGCTTTAATTTTAATTTTGAGTATCCACACTTCCAAGTCTTGGGAACCAATATCCCTTTCCAACCATTTCAAGATTAGTTATATGTGCCAAGTTCCCTTATGTTTGCACTCTTTAATTTCATTATGTTTTTGTATCTATGTTCTATGTTTTCCAAATATAATAATAGTTCATTACATTTTGAAGTTAACCTAGGTGCATCTTTGCATTATCAAATTAGATCACTAATAGTTAATGAATCATTATCATCACACACAAATATAAAAGGATTAAAACTCTAACCCACAATTCTAGATTTACCATTGAGATTAGTAGTCAAGATGGTATTTGATATCAATTTTATTCCTTTTACTTTTGATATTGGAAGAAGTGTGATTTAGACCCTATATCTCTTTTCCCACAAAAGAATTTGGTGAACCTAACATTTGTACACTTTAAAACCTTCTGCAATCTTATAGGTCATCTTTAAATATGAATACAACTTGTATAACATTGAATCTATAATTTATAAATGAAAATTATTATAAAAATCATTGAAAAAGTAAATATTTACATAGTATTTTCAATCCAAAATAAGGTATGTGCAGGATCATCATGGAAAAAATAGGCCCTTAAGAGACAAAAAATTCAGAAAAATCAGAGTCAAGAAACTTGACATAAAAATTTGAATAAGTTATCTATATCATTTCAAAAATATTTAAGAATATAATCTATAGAAAATTGAATGTAGTTTCTAAACTACTAGGTTTGTTTATATATATATATATATATTTGGTGAAAATTGGAAATTTCAATGCAGTAGTACTTAAATTTCAGGGAAAAAATAAGAAGTAGGTGTTTGTCTGACCACCTTAACTTGGTCAAAACGTCATGAAATTATTTTTTTATTTTTTAAATCCTATACTATGTGAAGCATAAAATGTGATGCATGTTTTGGATTCAAAAAATGTGATACCATTTGAAGTTATAGATGTTTTTCAATCAGCCTATCAATCAAGACTTTAGTTGTAATTAAATAGAAAATGAATAATAATTACTTATTAAAATCAAAATAAATCATAATTTATATTGGTGGAAAGCTACGAATCTCCTTTAAAAACCCTTTTCATTTCATCAATTTTGGGTAAAAAAAAAGTCGTTAGCCACATACCAATCACATTGCCACTTTTTGGCCCATCATGATCCTATGCATACCCAACATTAAAAGAGTAATTGAAGTTATTTGAAGATAGATATAATAAATTATTGCACTATAAAATCTTAAATAGGTCATGCTAAGTTCTAAAAACAATATGAAAGTGTTTAAATGCATGCATATGTTGTTGAAAAAGTGAGCATTTACATTATTGTTGACATTTTAAATGATAGAAAAATTTCAATTTCTATTTTTTTCCTACTTGGTTCCATTGATTACTACATGGGTATGTGCAGGATCATCATGGAGAAAAGCATGCCCTTAAGTGGTGAAAAATTCAAAAAAATCGAAGGCAACTTGACATAAAAAATTTGAACAAGTTATCTATATTATTTCAAAAATATGTAAGAATAGAATCTATATCAAATTGATTGTAGTTCTAAACTACTAGTTTTTTTTTTTAAAAAGTCTATTTAGTGAAAATTTAAAATTTCAATGCAATAGGACTTAAATTTTAGGGAAAAAATAAGAAGTAGGTTTTTGTTTGACCACCTTAACCACAATAAAATGGTAATATATTTTTTAAGGATAGGACTCATGTCTCAATGTTATGCATATTTTTTGTATTTTTTTCCAAGTAAATAATTAATTATAATTTTTTTTATTAAAATTTTAAAAAAACATAAAAAATCATATATTTGACCACCTTAACTTGGTTAAAACTTCATGAAATTAATTTTTATTTTAATCCTATAGTAAACGAAGCATAGAATGTGAAGCATGTTTTAGATTAAAAGTATGTGATACTATTTGAAAGCTATAGATGTTTTTCAATCAACCTATCAATCAGGACTTTAGTCATGATTCAAATAGAAAATGAATAATAATAATTTATTAAATTCAAAGTAAAACATAATTTATATTAGTGGAAAGCTGAGAATATCCTTTAAAACCCCTTTTTATTTTATCAATTTTGGGTAAAAAAAAGTCATCATCCAAATATCCTACACATACCCATCATATCGCCACTTTTTGGCCCATCATGATCCTACATATACCCACATTTTATAGTCTAAAAATTACCTATAAAATACATTGCATTACTTACAAATGAAACATAGAAAAGAGGAGAATTGGGATGAAAAGGTGGTAAAAGGATGATGTATGGGTGTCTACCTCTATTCACACACTTTCCTAGTTTCATTAGAAATAGAGAAGATCGCAAAAGGATAATATTGAATTTCAACCTTGAGGTGATTCAAGCCTATTTTGGATCTTGGATCTCTACTTTGTTATGATATAAATGACTATTTTTCAATGTTTTAGATGATTTAATGTGCATTGAATATGTGAATTGTATGACCTAACCCTTGAAATGAAAAGTTCCATGATAGTAGAAATAGTAATGAAAATTTGCATGTAGATTTGAGAAGGGTCTTATAGAGTGCACTTGTGATAAAAAAAGTGGTTTTCAAGGCCTACAATAGGACCTGTTCACCCTAGGGAAAATTGTTCCTATGAAGGGTGTCCAAAATTATTTTTTCAAGTCCTATAATTCTAGACCTAAGCTTCTATTTTCTCTATGTTTGACTATCTAAACTATGAAAATAAAATATGAAAGTGAGTTTCCATAGATTGACAAGAATGATGACAACTTATGCCACTTTGTAGAATTGCTCATTTGATCTATTTTTAGTGCTTCTTCATTTGTAAATATACACATACAAAGAAAGAAGAAAAATGTTTCTTCTTTTGTGAATCGTGGTTTACCTTATTCAAACTCCATGTTTGGTAATTAAACCTTGATAATGAAATAATTACAAATGCAAGGAAATGATGAATGAGAAAATCTTGTTACAAGTCACCAAACCCTTAATGGCTTCCCTTAGAGGACTCAGGTCAAACAAATCACTTTATGGATTGGATATTATATGAATGCACTTGATTGATCAATTCTTGAATGCTTGCTTGAATTCTTGAAACTTACATCATAATGTTAGCTCCAAAACATGACATGAACACACATAAACTTTGACATAATGATATGATCCTGATTTTTTTTGTAGATGATTGATAAATCAGCTCTTCAATTCTCTTGACAACAATATTTTCTCTTTCAAAGTTTACCTCTTTCTTGTTAGACTTGAGTTGATAAAATAACTATGTATTTATAGGTGTTTATCTAATTTCCCAAAAAAATAGATTCCAAAATCCAACACTTGAGACTTGAATTTGAAAATTTAAAATTCTTCCAAAAACACATTAAAAATTTGATCCTATGACTTAGAGGGGACCAATTCTCCCTTGGGAAAATGTTTCCTAGGAGATAAGTCCAAGTAACTCAATTTCCAAGGTGATTTAATTAATGTTGAAATTTTTTTAAAGTAGGTTTCCCTTTCAAAGAATAGGAATAATAATCCTCTAGAATACCTAATTTTGTCAACTAGAGGGTTAATTTAGTCCAATTAATTAAGGGGATGCAAACATAGTGTGAAATTGTAAAGGTATACAATGTCCTACACTACATTTATCCCCCATTTTAGTGAGAGTATGAACCTTCACTTAGACTCTTAATATAGTAGATAAATATATGTATAGAGAGGTCGAAGTGTACAAATATTAGAAAGATAAGATGAAAAATATCAAGGAGGTTGCATAAGCCACCAGGATCAAAGATCTCATGCAAAATCAACATAAGGAAAAAGGTACACAAACTGTGTAAGATAAAAGCAATAATAAGAGATAAGCAACCATACAATATAAAAGCTAATGCAAAAGGAGATGAAATAACAAGTTGCATTATGCCACATCCATCAAATAAACTGACATGGATGTAAAACCACTTCTAAAATAGATGGATCCATTGGCTAGCAAGTTATTTTGTGCTAGGTGGCCATGAAATACATTACTCACATGGGCTAATCAAGTTTGATATTCACTAGGTTAGCCCCAAAGAAAAATATGAGAAACACACATTAGATCTAAAAGGCATGTACTCACAAAAATATGAATGATGGAAGTCATGCTAGGTCTATAGAATCCCATGCATCAACCATACCGAAAGTTATACTCCCTAAGAACTTTGATAACATGTGACAAAATGAACATGCTTCAAAAATTTAGCAAGCTACATTATGCTAGAAACTCATGGAATATGAAAATGTTTAAATAAAATAAATTTAAAATGATAATCAAAGGGGTTTTTGCTTAATACATGAGAGGTATCACCTTAGTGAATATCACACTTGACATGACGACCAAGAGAGGACTAGTAAAGTAAAAAAATATTCAAGTCTTAGGGAATATTTATCATATCATTAGCACCAAGATGAATGTCATATGCAAGGAAAGGTCACAATCTTGTAGAATATCAAGCATAATATCACCACAAAGAAGACACTTCACATAAATCAAGAAACCCACACTTTGAATAAAAAGGTCACACTTCCTAGGATATGTATGCTATCATCACTAAGAAGGAAAAATGAAAACAATGAGTGGGGGATAATATACCCCCAACTTAAAATGTCAACATACTTGCTATGTTGGTATTTTAAGTAGAAAGAGAGGAAGACGTGATCCCTAAAAATAATGCACATCTCCTAAAAATAGTTATCCTTCCTCCCAATAATAGAAACAACAAAAATGACCAATGATTATCATGTTTCTACCATTAAAAAATGAATGGTTTCACTTAATATTGTACCATAATGAATGGAAATGAGCACTTGACACATAAAGCCACCAATGCCCCATAGTGATGAGTAATATGATATGATGAAAATTATTATTGATAAGAGGAATTCGGTGTATTGACACATATAACACACCACAACCCTTAATATATTGAATTTTTTACTTAAGTCCTTGCATTCATTGGCTGAATGGCAATGCACTCAATGATATGCACACAATGAGATTTTGTTGTAGAATTTATTCTGTATTCTTGGAGGGAGAGATATAAAGTGGGCTTGGGGAGGCCTCAATAAGGTACTCTCTTGATCAATAGTAGAAGATTTTCCTTTCTTTTGTGAAAAAGATACTTCTTGTGTACTACAAGGTATCATACATACATAAGACTCTCTAGGTTTAGATTGTGAGATTTTGTACACTTCCTTAAAGGAGGGTGTAAAATCTAGTGAACCACAATCATCACTAAGATGTGTTTGGAGATGAAGCAATATTTTTCTTAGGAATGTTTTGCATGATGAAATTGATATTTAGTGAAGGCTTCTTTGATGCTTTAATTTCTTTTGAAATACAATTACCAAGAACTCTTATTTGTTCTTGCATTCTATGTTTAATAGGAACAAAAATACCTTGTTCTTTAACACCACATCCTTTTCCATTATAGTCAAGTTGTTTCAAAGGTTTGTAACCAATTCCATAAATTTTTTTCCTCTCTTTTGGAGAAGGTGGTTTATCATGATCACACCCATCATAAATAGATCAAAAATTATTATTTTATTCTTCTTTTCTAAAAGTTAAGGACTCACATGCTTTTGATGACTCAAATTATGTTGATATTATGACATCTTCCTTTTGTTTCCCTTTTATTTGTGTTTATTTTTGTATTCTCCCATGAATGTAGGTGTAAAATCTAAGGAATCCCAATCATCTTCCAATATTTTGTTGATTAATTACAAACACTTTTCTTGTTATTCTAATTGCAATGGTTCTAATTTTGTAGTTGTAAATATTGTAAAAGGATTTATCATTCCTAGTTCAATTTGTAAACAACTCTCAGGTTTAGGATCATCTTTTACCATGAAGACCTTGTTGTTGTAAGTGTATTTCACTAAATTATGTGATGTTAAATGAACTACATTGATTATATGAATCCATGGTCGGACCAAGAGAATATTATATGAAATATCATTAGTTATGACATGGATAGGAGTTTGTAAAGTAATCCTACCAACTTTAATAGGCAATATTATCATACCAAGCAATTATTTTCCCATATTATCAAAACTATGAATATACAACCCATCTAGCCGAATCTTAGTATTATCCACTTATATTTTATCCAAAATATTTACATTACAAACATTAAGCACCGATTTTTATTCAAAATGGTATGTTTAATTCCAAAATCCTTAGTACCATTGGTGATACAAGCTACTATAGTCAAATCATCATTTTTTTTTGTTTCCAAAGGAGTTAATTCACTTTGATGAGAGACAATATCTAAATTAGGTGTATTCATATTCTCAATCATAACTACCACAAAATTTTATTGCACACTAAGAGGGATGATCACTTTTTGCTAATAATTTTGAAGCATGTCATCATAAAGGGGAGATGATTGAATCAAATCCTAGAGGGAGATATTAGTAGGAGTCTTTTGTAGTTGTTTGACAAGATCATATTCTTTACCCCTACAAGTTATTGGATATTAGATGTAGGTGGGAGGTATAGTTGACACTTAGGATGTCCAATAATCAAGGGAGATCTTATCGTCAATTGTGTGTTCATAACCCTACCTGGGATTGGACTTCATGTTGATGTCTTCTAAGAAGAAGTGAATCTAATGTCACCTTATCATCTTCATCTTTGTAAGCCACATTACCATTGATTGTCAAACAAAGAAATATATATATGGGTGAAGCCACAATAGTGTTTTACAATTTGATGGAGGAAGGAAAAGTGAGAAAAGATGACCCCATGGCAAAAGAAGTGATTTTGGGGGTTCGTACAAGCCTAGAATTTTGACCGAGCCAAAAGGGGTTTGACTAAACCTTGGTTTGAGCGAACCCCTTAAACTTTTTTTCTGCCAGAAAAAAAAATGCAGATGAAAGGGGTTCGAGTGAACCCCCTTGAAGATGTTTGCTCAAACCTAGGTTCGAGCAAACCATGGTTCGAATGAACCCCTAGGGATTCATACAAACCCCCTAAATCCTCATCCCCTCCCTGAAAGATACAAAAAACCTAAAATGTGGCACTTCGGAGCTCAGGTTGAGGATGAAAATGGAGGAATCTTCACAAACCCAATTGTAATTAGGTACTCCTCGGAACAAGCTATCCAATGAATATAATTTTAATATGTTTTGGTTTTATTATGTATTTGTTTTTTTAGTTTTATTAAACATAGGTTTTTCATCGAAAATAAAGGTCTTTGTTCTGCACATGTGGAAAAATAGCAGATTATGAAGAAAAAAATTTGAAAAATATGAGTGCACTAGATATTAAAGTCCTCAATCGAAAAAAAATAAAAAAATTGAATTTTGATATATAAAATAAAACTTATGCATTATATGGTCACACTATGTTTGAATTGTAATTAGTTTGACTTCAAAACTTGTTTAAAGAAAAAATATTCAATCAAAAACTATCTAACCAAGTGGAAGCACTAGATATCAATGTTAGGAATCTAAATTCAAAAGAATTATAATTTTATCCTTCATGGAAAAAAATTATGTGTTATATAGTGTGCATCACTTTTTTAAAATGTTGTTTTATGAAAAAAACCGGTTTTTGTGGGAGATGGAAAAAGAAGTGCAATCTATTTCCAAAAAAATTGAAAAAAATATTTTTAGAATCTAAAGAAAAATTTGACGAGACTCTAGTGTGCATCATCTTCAAATTATTCACAATTTAGCTGCTATAGGTGCCTAAATGTGAAGATTTAGTTAAAAATAATAATTTAAGTGTCCAGTTTGGCCAAAAATTGTATACCACTATTGTGGGATCACCCATATATATATATATATATAATTTGTTTTTGTTTGTTGTAAATGTGGTAGGAAATGGACTAATTTTCCTTTATTCCATTAGGAAATGAGATCCACATAGTGAAACGACTAATAACCTTGAGGTGAATCAAGTCAAAGTGTGAGTCTAATGATTTTATTTTTTGCAAGGGAAAGGTCTTGATTAAATAACATTTTGGGGAGAAAGATTAAAATAGAAAACTAACTATAAAATCCAACCTGTAATTAGGATCTTGAAGATTAAGCTCAATATCTATGGAACCAAAAATTAGATTGAGATTAGAGAGAGGGAGTATGATTTTTACCTATCAACAAAAGGGGTCTACTATAGTTGACATGGGACTTATTCACCTGGGGGTGAATGGGTCCTAGTTTAGAGTTTCTCTATAACTTTTTGGAGCTTCTACCTCAGATCCGAATCTCTCAATTTCCCTAGGTTTCAAGTGAAAAGTGTTGGAAATAAATTATGTAATTGAATTTTAATGAGATGACAACTTTTTTGACAACTTTTGCTACTTTGACAAGTTCTCCATTTTTTCTCTTCAAGTGATCCTCAATATTTCTTCCACCTAAATCTAGAAACAAAAATCAAGAGGGGATTTTTATTTATTTTTAGTTAATGGGGTTTTGGCTTGGTCAAACCCCATTTTGGTAATTAAACCTTGAAATGAATAAAAACATGAAATAAAGGTTGAATGAATAAAGAAATGTCACAGCTCACGAAACCCTTGAATGAACCTTAGAATGTAGATCTGCAACTTGCATGAAATGGCTTCAATGGATGTGGGTCACATGTGATCTTGAAACTTGACTTGAAACAACGACGTAAATGCTTGAATGGATCTCAAACACTACATCATCATATTAGCTCCAATAACATGCATGATACAAGAAGGCTTTGATATGACAATTGGATCTTGATTGTTGCAATAAATCTTCACTAAATCAGCTATTGAATTTCGTGAAATGCTCTTGAAATTATCTAACAATGCTCAATTGAAAATTCTCTAGCTTTCTTGAAAGTTTTCTAGGTGAAACATAGTGAAATGACCTTATATTTATAGGTATGCTACATTAATTCCCCAAAATTCAAATAACACAAGCCGACATCTGGATATATATTTTGAATAATTAAAATAATACCAAAAACATAATTAAAATTTAGGTCCCAAGTCTATGTGAGGACACATTCACCCATGGGAAAATGGGTCATAGCTCACTCACCTAGGATACACATTGCTCAATGAGAAGTGTTATGTTAAGACATTAATGAATGCCAAGTTTCCTCTTCAAAAAATGTAATTAATTATGCTTGTATTTGAATAAAGGATAGAATTAAGGAAAAATGACCTCAATTAATTAAGGGAGCCCTAAATAAGTGAAATTGTAAAGGGGTACACTTTACAACACCACATTAAGCATAATTAAGTCCAGTTTAATTAATAGGGCCCTAAACATAATGTGAATAGGTAAAATACATATTACAACACTAAATTAAGGTGTAATTAAGTTAATTTTAATATAAAATTCCTAATTAAGTGTGAAAAATAGATACTTTTTCCTACACTACATTTAGCCCCCACTTTTAGTGAGAGGATGACTTTGTGTCAAACATGCACTAAAGTAGACATTCAAGAAACATGTATGTAGTAATGAAAAAGGTACTCAATCATACAACATTAAAGACCTAAAAGGAAAAGGGAAGTGGATCAAGCTTTAACTATCTAATGTGATGTGGAACATGCCTTAGTTGTTTGTTCAAGAGAAGGGGGGAGTATCAAGCCTTAAATATCCAATGCAATGTGGAACATGTCTCAATTGTTTGTCCAAAAATGTTCACAATTATAACTTGATGTCTAGTATGAAAACGATGCATGTGCTCACTTCAGTCTAATGGAACATTAGGTCATCCATTAGGTGAGACCCCAAGAAAGTGGCTTAGTGAGAAATTCATGCCAGGTCTATAGGCTCTCACTATACTAACCATACCAAAGCTATCTCTCTGATAACTTTGATAGGGCACCATAAAATGTAACTAGGAAATCAGGCTTCACAAGGTTAACAAGTTGTATAATGCTAAAATCTTATGAACAAAATGTGGGTAAAGGTTTATTCAAAGGGACTTTGCTTAGTTCATGTAAGGTTTCTTCTTAGGGATCATTGTGCCTAATCTCTCCAAGAGAGGATAAGTCAAGAGTAAAAGATTCACAACTTAGAGAATGCAATGTGTAACAACACCACTAAGAGGAAAGTTGTACACTAAGAAATATCACACTCTCAGAGGACATCAAACCCAATGAAACCACCAATAAAATGATGCATCACAAGAAGAAATAAATTCACTCATGGAAATGTGAAGATTTTGAAAATAATTCCAATGTATTCCCCCACTTTAAAGAAATTCTTACATTATTGCTATGAGAAATTGCTTTAAAGTAGCCCATAATCAATGCTAGCCATAAAGAGACATGATATTTTACTCACAAAGCCCTATTCCAAGTCACATGTTCTTGAATGAAGATGCATCATGGAAGATGGGTTTTTTCCAAAAATAAAATCCCAAAACACATAAGAGATCCAAAAATTCATGGTTAGTATATTTTTTCTACAATATTGCTATAGAGCTCGGAAATGTCATCATTCCCCAAATAATTGCAAAATAGGAAGACACATAGAGAGGAAAAAAAAGAAAAATATTTCTGGCCGACGTAAATGTCTCAAAACCTTGTGTCGTCCTCAGAAGAAAACACAAGACAAAGGAAAAGATAAAGGTTTATGACACATAAAAGAATGTAGGTACAAAGAGAGGAATGCACATGAAGAGAGATATACATCAAATATAACATTATGGGGGGTCACATTATGCACATGCAATCAAACAAAGATCATAAAAGGGTATATGTAGGATCATAATGGGCCAAAAAGTGGCAATGGGATGGGTATGTGTAGGGTATGTAGCTGAGGAATTTTTTCTACCCAAAATATATGAAATGAAAAGGGTTTTTAAAGGAGATTCTCAACTTTCTGCCAATATAAATTATGCTTTACTTTTAATTTAATAAATAATTATTATTCATTTTCTATTTGAATTACGACTAAAGTCCTGATTGAAAAACATGTATAGCTTTCAAATGGTATCACATTTTTTGAATCCAAAATATGTCACATTCTATACTTCACTATAAGATTTAAAAAAAAAAATCTTGAAGTTTTGACCAAGTTAAGGTGGTTAGACATACAAGTTTTTTATATTTTTTAAAAGTTGTCATAAAAAATTAATAATTAATTATTTACTTGGAAAAAAATTACAAAAAAAATGCATCAGATTAGTACATGGGTCCTCTAATTATATCTAAAATATTATAAAAATATTATCATTTTATTATGGTTAGGTGGTTAGACAGACATGCCTACTTATTTTTTCCCTAAAATTTAAGTACTACTACATTGAAATTTCAAATTTTCACCAAATAGATTTTTTACAAAATAGACTTAATAGTTTAGAAATTACATTCAATTTGCTACATATTATATTCTTACATATTTTTGAAATAATATAGATAACTTATTCAATTTTTTACATCAAGTTTCCAAACTCTAATTTTTCTAAATTTTTTGCCACTTAAGGGCCTATTTTTTCCATGATGATTCTGTACATACCCAAAAAAAAAAGACAAGACTAGTAAGGAACATGAGAGTCAACCTATAGTCAGTCATCTGCACCCCAATCTTATTTATCATATTCTAAAGGTGGACAACTATCCAAAGGGACAACATCAAGTGTCGAACTAGGAGATGCATGAAGTTCAAAACTCTTATTAATATAATCATGATTCAAGCTTATAGAAGACAAAAACATTATATTTAGCTCATTATACACCTCCTCATCAATGTTAGCAATTTTAGTATCATCATCCAAGTTAATCACAATAGCACGTCTAATGAAAATGTCCATATAAGTTTTTTTATGTTGTGCTGAGGGTGGAGAGGCATAATTCCTTGCTTCAGATAAGTCTGGATTATGGTTCTATTTGTTATTCTTTTCTTCTTTTGATTGTAACAAATGGGAAATAACATGACATCTACACCTATGCTCTCTAGCATTGTGATTTCTTTTCATTTAGTTTTCAAGTTGTGTTTGTGTACAAGCAAGTTTGTCAACCATAGGTTTCTTTTCTTCCCTTAAGGGAGGAACAAAATGAATTTGAGAAAGTTGTTCAACCACTTTCTCTCTAACTATGTAAACTTATTTGACTTTAGGAGGAACAATGGGATTTTTTTGGTTATCACACTGTCTCTTATATGAAACAAGTAAAGTAATTTTCATAGGTTTTCCTTGGATACATGGAAGGGATTTTGGTTCAATCATGGTTTGATCAAGGATAGGTGGTTCACTCATGGTTTGAGGCATATTGGTAAGGGATAATTCTTATATATTTTTTTTCCTTTAACTTTTGATAGGATGTGGAAAAGAAGACCTTGTGAGGTCTAATATGTTCAATAGGCTCAAGAAAAAACAAATCCAATGAAAATTTCCCATGGGAAGACACAAGATTAAAGCAACTATGATGTTTAGTAAGATTTCATTTTCAAATGGAAACTTTAAACATTTCTGCACAATTGATGGGATAACATTCATGGAATGAAGCCATGGATAGCCTAGCTTCACATGAAATTTTTATAATAATGGGATGATGGTGAATGAGAAATTTAATTTTTTTAGTTTGACCTTTAGAGGGAGATTTATTGAGCCAATTGTAGGGAAAGAAAAAACCATTATCTGTTTTGATCCATTGTTTCAATATTTCATATGTATCTTGACAGAGTTCATGCACAAATAGAAATTCTTTAGTGATCAAATTCTCTACACAGACTGGATCAATTAACATCCCATTAGTAGGCTTGTCATTGATTCTTCTAGCTATGTAAAGAGGACTAGGCATTCGATGAATGTTGAAGTATGTCTTGTTGTGGGAAAGAAATTTCAAGTGGTATTTTAGTTAGGCCCTTAGAAGGTTTAGTGTCTATAAATCCAACCAAACCATCCATAAGGTTTTTCACATTATCTTTTTTATTTTCATCATCAATGTTAGCATTCATCACATCATTCTTTGTTTCACTAGTTTTGAGAAAGGAGATATGATGATTAGGCATAGGATTGGTAACGATTTGAAAATTTTGATTAGGATGAGGTAAGAACTTATTACCTTGATTATTAACATCTCCAATTAGGATATTATTAGAATCAATTAGGTCTTCCACAAGATATTTAAGATGATTGCAATGTTTTATATCATGTCCATTCTGTCAATGGAAATGGTAATAAGCATTCTATATATAGTTTGAAGGTGTTAGTTAATTTTTTACAACCAAACTTATCCTTACCGCAAACCTATGAACTTGTGAGTAGTCAATTAGCAGTATGGGTAAGGATTGGCCCACACATAAGTAAAGGATTTTGGGTATTTACTTCTTCACTTCGAGCTCTGTGAAACCCAAGAGGGTAATCCTAAACATTGTGTTTATAGATGTTGGTGTGTATAGTATCAAACATAGAATAAAAAAATGATTCTCTTTAAATGTTTAATAGAGAGAAATTCCTGAAGATTTGACCAACCTTCATGATAGTGACTAGCTTAAACAAAAGAAAATGTAATTCATTAAGATTCAGACACACTAAGAAAGAACTTTACAAGTTAATTGTATTTGTGTGATCAACTATTGAATTGGTTACCACAACTAGAGTATAATTTCTTTGCTAAACCAGTGCCATATTCTTGGAACAGAGTCAAACAAGATACCCAAATGACTAAATAACAATCATTTATTTAACAATACCCAAAGCCTGGAAAATATTGCATTACAACATTCCCACTTATCATAGCCATAATTTACTTATTACTAACATCTTCATACACAATTTACTTCAAACCCACTATTATATTCAAGAATTTACATACATTTATTGAATTGATAAGCAAGAATAGAAAAATACATCTATTGGAAACCAATAGAGATAGATAAGATAACCATAGATTATAATATTTATAGTGTGTATATCATATAAATCGGAGAGTAATATGTAGAAAATTTATACTATTCTACTATTTGTATTATCATTATCATTATCCCGAAACCATATACACATCAACTAACTTTATCCCTGAAACATATTACTAGAAAGTTCAATATCCATTTTGTCTATAAGTATAACCTCTTCAAAGGAACACTACCCATTGACCTCTATTGTGTAATCAACATTGAAATCCCTTTTATAAGACAATGAAGCAACAAGAATCAAGCTAAATTACATTCACATTTCACTTTCATTTCAAAATGAATTTCACCAAAAAAGTGAAAATATTCCCCAATCAATTGCAAGCAATAATTTGTACGATAGGAGAGAAAAAGATCAATACTCCAAAAACTGGTTAGTTCGAGAAGACCCACCAGTCTTCAAATGACATCACTATCAAAGCATCAAAAACATGCAAGTTTACACCAAACTAAGAAATGTTACCATCAAAACCAAATCCATAAATAAATAGAGACCCATATCACAAATTCCGACCAAAGAAATTAAGTTACCACAAAGGACCAAAAACCAAGGACTAGCTCAAAGAGGGAATGGGGTGCTACTTTGCATTTTCAGTAGCAAAGTGAGTATGTCTGCTTGGGGTCCTTATTGAAAGTGGAGTATCCATCACCACCTCATCCTCAAAATCAATCAAATCAGTCATGGCCATGAGATATTGGTGATATCCCAAATGAGTTTCAGGTCCACTATCGAAAGAATCATCTGCGACCTTAATGGGAGAATGATGACATCCCATGTAAGCTTAGTGATACTTATTATTTCTTGTAGCTTTCCTCTTAGGCCTTTCAATTTTCTTCTACTTAAACTTGACCAATTCCTCTAAGATAATTTGGCCTCTTAGATGGTAACCAAGTTTGAGAACACCCCGTCCAAACTTCTTGATAGCTCTTGCTTTCTTCTTTGGAGTTATAGGGATTTCAATCATATCTCATTCACTTTGGGTAGAATCACCTTGAGACTCAAGTAGGTTGACTCTCTTAGACTTACTAACCTAGCTAATAGACACAATTACCTTACCCATTTTTTATTGAATAAGATATCAAGTTTCCTTAGGACAAAAACACCACCCAACTTAGAAATAACAAGCTCTAATTCTATAATTACTTAAGAACACTTTACACACTCACTTCTAGACTCTCAATTCTTCCAAACATCAAGTGGTGAGAATGATAAAAAATGAATTTTCATTAAATAGAGTAGTTGGCATGTGTTTGCATTATTTTCTAGGTAAGATTGTGCAAGAGCACTAGAAATCAATTACCTTGATTTTAAATCTCAATCATTGATCGTACCTTCAAGTGAATCAATAGATAATCAATCATGATGATTAATTATGAAAAAATTAAATGCATGCACTTGATACTCCTCCATAATTTTAAAAATCAAGTGAGATAAACATTCACTTAGTTTTCACATTAATCACATGCCTAGCTTTTAACCAAACATGTCATGTCATATTTACCCATTCACTCGTGGGAACTAAATTTCTTGCAATTCATCATAGTAAGAAAGTTTGGAGAAATCATGATTTATCTTCAGAATATCAGCCTATAATCTTCCTTACTTTAATTTCACCTTCCCATGTGTACTAGCATCTAAAAGATTTGATGACCACAAAAATATTTCCCAAATTTCACATGCATGCCCAAGAATTAGTTCTAATTTAGTGTTATTTTTATCTTGGAATAGTCTTGGCCAATATTTTAGCAACACCTTATCTCCACCATAATCCATTTGAGCCCTTGAAAAGTTTCATATGGCATTTTCCCACTCACCTGCTTAAAATATTGGGACACAAGTGGGCCCCCATGGGATCTTGGGGAGTCGTTAGGATTGACACACATCACCCACTAGGCAGGTGCATGAAGTTGGTCGCACTTTTGTTGCCAAATTGGGAAAAATGGGGAAACACATAATGCGCTCACATTATAATGTGCTCGCGTTATAACTCAAGTTCATTATGTGCTTTTAAAAGAAAAAAAAGTGAAATGTGTATCATTTTCTTTTCACTATTTGTCAGCTCTGCTCACAGCCAAAAACCCTCAATTTCGTGCTCGTTTTCTAGGAGGAATCACTTATGCAAATTTCATCAAGAAAAGTTGGATTTTTTCTGCAAATATGGTGCCACAATGATGAAGAGATGCAGGAGGTAAGTATTATTTACTATTTATTTTGAATTTGTTAGTTTGAAATTGATTTTGTTTGTTTTAGGTTAGATTTGATTATTTTTTTTAAATCTATAGGAAATCCTTCAAATCCTCAACAAGAAGAGGAGGTAAATCCTCAATAGCAAAATCCTCAACAAAATCAACCTCCCCCACCATTCTCTCAATTCCCTCCTGGCACTCAAGAAAATTTGAGAAGTGAAATTGAGAACAATAGAAAACAACTTGAGGATCTTATCAATAGGTTGAGTGATCCAAATGCTTCAACCACAAAAAGAATGCTTCTAGCAAATTCATTAAAAGATATGTTAAAAAATGTTGATGCAATCATCCAACAAATATCTGGATGGCAAGATAGGAGGCAGACAGCTAGGGCATATTATGCAAACAAATTATCATATAAACAAGTAAAAGATTTAAAAATTACTAAAGACCTGTGATTTGTGCTCTCTATTCACTGACCCTAAAACAAATCAAATCTTACCCTCAATGCAAAGAGGTTTCCTATTCATTGGTGCCACCACCAAGAGATTAAGAGCCATTTTTATGAAAGATGGTATATGGTCTTTGATTACCCACCATGCAATAATTGTGAAGTCCCCTAATATTTTCTTAGGAAACTATATAGTGAGTTTGTATTGAACCAAATCCTAAATTATTTTGATATGAGGGAGTTCCAGGGGAGAGGTGGGGGATTAGCTCAGGATAGGCCCGGTGCACAGCCGAATCCTACGTGGCAAGGGAGATGACCTCTCGCTAGGCCGCCTCATGAGAAAATTGTGATGCCTGACATTGCGAAGGAGAGTACCAACATAGAGACATTGTAGGTGATCACAACTTTGACCTAAGTGTCATCCATCACACTAGCCCTATTGTACAATGCCATCCAGGGGAGTCTTCAGGTGGTGGCTTTCAAACCCATGTGTGTCAATCTTGCAGGTTGACTTGTTCATATGACCCTACCGACACTCAAGAGGGTGCTATGTAGGATCCATATGCTACTATGCAGCCTGATCCATATGCATCTATAGGGATGGAGAGGATGACTAACATTTTTCATGATGCATATGGCATTGACACTCAGGTAAAATTTAGCAAGTTCATTGAATTTAATTTATTAAATTTTGATTGTAAAATGGAAGATTAACTAATTTAGTTTTATTATTTTAATAAAATTACAGGGTCACAATGTAGAGACTGGATACACCAGTCATCCACCTACTTATTTTTACAGTACACCTATTAGTGGGGTATGTAAAGTTAGTAAACAATTATAAATTTATTACATGTGTTAATAGCATTGTTTTACGAATGGTATTTTAATATGTCATTTTGGATGTTGAACAGGGTACTATTGGAGGTTTCAAGGAAACACCTCCAAGTGCTAGTAGATTTGATCAAACGTTTAGGGAGGTAATATAGAATTTAAAGATAACTTAAGTAATGAATTCTAAGTTTAATAGATTTGTGTAGTTTATATTCATATTGTTGACCTTACATTGCATTACACACATCATTTAAAATTAAAGCACTACTTCAAATTTGATAACTAATAATCAGAAATATATTTGTTTAATAATTGTCCTCAAAATTTTGTTCATTAGATCTCATACATTATAAGTCATCACATGGATCACTATTGAAACTTTTTTGTGATTGCATAATTTGTTTTTTTTTTATTTTTAGATGTTGGTGACAGAAACACTGCCAAACATTATGAGGGGAAATGGATATTGGTGTTTCCTCCGCTATACAATCCTCGATGGCTCTGATAGGGGAGGTATGAGGAAAATTACTAAATTTCAATTTACATTCATTGTTATAGATGAACTAGTTCTAGTGAAAAATTTGGGCGGGGGCCCTAGCTCGGTTGGCTAAGTATTTTCCTGTTGCAGGTAGCTGGTCACCAGTTCTAGTCTCCCCCATCCCGTGGTACCGGAGGGTGTGCCACACCAACGCCACTGGTCACGTTAAAAATTTTACCAGGCGCACTGTAGTTTATAGGGGGCCGTGCTATACAAACCTGATTTCTGCAGCCTAAAAAAAAAAAACTAGTTCTAGTGAAAAATCAAACCATTATTGATTCATAGTTTAATTCCTATTTGGATATTTTATACAAGGCTTGAGCATGCCTGAGCATTGGCATGCAAATATTTCCATCGAGGAGAGTGATCGTGAGATGGTCGTAAGTGATAATTTTGTTAAATATATTAATTTTTATAATGTAATTTCTATATATTAATGTCTTTACTTCTTATTGTAACAGTTGAAACTTCACTAGAAGCTAAACACTACGAGGAGCAGTAGGAGCACTCCTCAAGCATAGTAGAAATGGGTGATAGACTTATTTCCATTAGATTGCCCAACAAAGGGAAAGAAAATTGTATTTGAACCAAAGCATGGAGAGAAATGAATTTTGAATGCACAGAGCCCTTTGTTGTATGCCTACATGGTAATTTTGTACATATTTTTTATTGGATATATTTGACATTGAATGCCTATATGGCATTCCCATAAGCCTATATGGCTATTTTGTAACTATATTATATACTTATATCAACATATATTGATGTATGCATACATGGCTATTTGCTTAATACAAATCTTTTTATCGATGGTTTCCATATTTGCAAATTATAAATTCATGGTTCAATAGATATGAGTTATGTGTATTCAAGTATATACTTTACAACTTATGCACATATGTTTTTTAACATATGTGTGAACATCAAAAAGTGTGAAAATTTCTGTGTTTGGAAGTCAAATTTAAGCCATTTTTGCAATTCTTATTTCTTGCATACTCAATCTTATGGACTTATTCCTTCCTAGCACATATTGTGCATATTTCTCATTTGGTGTAGTAGACAGATTCATCATTTTTGAACCACTCATAGCAAAGATATTCACAATAAGACTTTAGCATTGGAACACTACTCCATGCTTCTCTTGTCTAGACCATAAAGGATTGAAAATTCTTAATTTGATGCAATGATAGTCATGAGATGAGAATTTATATAACCATGCCTATTTTGAAACTTCACATCTAATACTGCATCAACAAGAACTTAAGAAGTGTTGTATAAGATTGTTAGGTTTGATGGGCCTTCTCTTCCCTAAGGGAGGAGAGCCTGCATCTTGAATTTTGAACAAAATTTTAAGAAGCAAACATTTTACCTAAAAGCTTCAAACCTAGATGACATATTTGGCTAAGTCTATCTTGAAAATTATCACTGCGTTCAAACTCTAAAGAGATTCTCCCTGAAAAGAAAACTTTACCCTTTTTCCCAAGGAAAGAAATTACAACAAGTTGCAAGTGATTTATCTTATTTCTTTCTCACAGTTCTTGTCAATCATTCATGGCTTAGGATAGTTCCGTTCTAAGGAAAGGACACCCAAAAAATCACTGAGATTCTTCTACGATCTGCAAGAAAAAGGTTTTGGCTCTTTCACAATATAAATAATTATGTAACACTATTTTCTTGTTTTCCTTCCACACAAAAAAATGTTCACACTTTTCAGATTGATCAATGATCAATAATGGTTGATTGTAAACACTTGACATTTTTATGTTTGAACTTTAATTTATAATTTTGTATCATGACATTCAAGTATATCACTAATATTTTAATATTTCACTATGAAAGTGGTGGTGTATTTTTGCTATGTTATTTGACTATTAATATGGTGGTGTATTTTGAACTTGATTACTGCTGCAAATATGTATATATTTCTGATTTTTATATGCTTTTGTATGACCGAACCCAAAATGAGCCCAACCTCCAAAAAAAAAATTCCCAATCTGGTGAACCGGGTTCTCTAACCCAATCCCAAACCCAAAACTGAACCAGTAACTTAGTTAAAAATATATTTTTGTAGCTTATATTCATAATGTTAATTACATTGCATTGCACATCTTTCAAACTAAAATCATTGCTTCACGTTTCATAACTAATAACTAGATGCTGATAGATGACAAAATTTCAATTACAATATAGTTTTTACAAAGTCAATCTAAGCAGTTATGCAATTACTTCACATTGCATAACAAATAACTAGGATCAACTGCCAATTGCATTTGGTTGTCATGGCATTCTATGAGATCATATTTCTTTGAGGCATTTTTTCAAACAGTTCACTACCTTGTCTATACTACTACATTTTTCATACATGTCTACCAAAGCATTTTTTCAAATAGTTCAAGTGTTGCCTTGTTGCTATGGTTGAAATCCTAAAACAAGTGCTTTCGAACAAGCTATGGATGCTTGGAAAAAATCTATCAAAAGCATAATAGTAAGCAATATCATAGACAAGGTAGTGAACTCTTTGAAAAAATGCCTCAAAGAAATGAGGTATCATGACCTGATGGAATGCCATGACAATCAAATGCATAATAGTAAGCAATAGCATAGACAAGGGAATGAACTGCTTGAAAAAAATGCCTCAAAGAAATGTGGTCTCATGGTGGTGGCATACCATGACAAGCAAATTGTTGTGGATTTTCATGGCATTCCATCACCATGAGACCACATTTCTTTGAGGTATTTTTTCAAATAGTTCGCTGCCTTGTCTATGCTACTACATTTATCATACATGTTTACCAAAGCATTTTATCAAATAGTTTTCTTCCTTGTTTCTATGGCTAAAAGCCTAAAATAGGTGTAAATTGTTTGAAAAAAAACCTCAAAGAAATGTTTGAAAAAAAGCCTCAAAGAAATGTGGTCTCAATGGTGATGGAATGCCATAACAATCCATAGCAATTTTCTTGTCATGGCATTCATCATACCATCCTAGCACCATGAGACCTCATTTATTTGAGGTATTTTTTCAAAGAGTTCACTTCCTTGTCTATGCTAACACATTTTTTATACATGTCTATCGAAGCATTTAGCCAAACAATTCATTTCCTTGCTACTATGGCTAAAAGCCTAAAACAAGTGCTTTCGAACAAGCTATGGATGCTTAAAAAAAATATATCATAGCATAATAGTAAGCAATAGCATAGACAAGGGAATGAACTTTTTTTTTAAAATGCCTCAAAGAAATGTGGTCTCATGGTGGTGGAATGCCATGATGGTGCAGGACCACCCAAGCTCCTTGAGGATCATTTGGGGAGTCAAGAGATGGCAGGGGTCTTGAAGGCCTATAAACCTTTCCTAAGCATCAATTATAGTATTTTGAAGCCTATAATGGCATTTGGCATGGATGAGTGTAACAGGAAGATCAAAAGTCCTAAGGGTCCTGATAAGGACCATAGGACCAAATTGACTTGTAAATGGAACAATGATGTTCTAGGAGTTTAAATAGGTATATGATGTTTTAATTAGGTTAAATAAGGTTGAATGATGATATGTAATAGTTTTGGAAGCTTTATAGTTAATAGGAGTTAATAAATTGCAATGTTGGAAATTCAAATTTTTGAAATCCAACTTTGGGTGGAAAAGTGAGTTTTAGGAGTTTTAATCACAATAATGTAATAAAATCAATTCTAATCAATTGGGACAGTTGTAGGATGAGTCTATAATCCTGGAGAAAGCATTTGTATGGAGGGTTGGCTGATATTGCAAGTGTTGTATGGACTACTGTAGAAAATCAATAAAAACTTTAATCTTTTTGCATTTTCTTGAGTTTTTCTAATGAATCTCTGATTCCTTTTCATGTCATGCTCATTTGGATGGTTTAAGTACTTTTATTTACATGCATTTAACCTTTTGAATGACCTGAATAATTTTAGGAATTAGTTTCTTGTGTTATATTACTGATTGTCCTCAAAAAGCACAAATTTTTCACTAGTTTTGAGAGTCTTCATGAATAAATGATCCATTTCATGGGAGAGTATGACTGAAAACTTGTGAAATGGATCATATCTAACTTTTAATATACATATCTAACAAGTTATTGTTTAGGAAAGAGTGATTCTTGGGTGTACACCAAGTTTTAGCAAGGAAAAGGGCATGAAAATGGTGCCTAAAGTGTAGCACTTGGAGATCTACCTTAATGAGGGGTATATTTCTAAGTTGAATGTGTTTAGATATGTTGATTTATTGATAAAAAGTCCAAGATAAGGTTCTGGAAGTGTTGGGAAAGCTAATTTTCAAGAGGCCCTAGTTTTGGAGCAATTTATTGAGGGTTTTGTGATTTAGCATGTTGAGGGTGTCAAAGAAGAATAATACCTTGAAAATATTTGGTTTGGGAAAATTTTAAAACACTGTTGAAAGTTTCATAGTCAAAGGATAAGTTTAGAGAGGGGTTGCTTTGAAAAAGTGGGCTAATTAGGCCTTAAATTTGAGGAAACAACAGATTTTGGTAGGTTTCATCTAGAACAATTGCCATAAATGATTTGATATGTTGTGTATCATCTGAATCATATCTTTTTTAGCCATTATATTAAGGATTCCTTTGGGGAAGCTGAGTGAAAATTCAATAACCATCGCTAGAAGCCTAGTCAAGGTGCAAAAAGTGAGTTTTGTCTAAGACAGAGGTTTGGGGCTTTTAAACCATTCAAGAAAAGATTTTTCGAGTTCCTTGAGATCACTGCAAGGGTTTGGGTCCATTAGGAAAGCATCTAAGTTATAAGTGCACTATTGAGTCTTGTCTCCATCAGGGTGCCTACAAGAGTGTTTGAGATTACATCATTGTAATCCTTGAAAATTTGAGTTTTGACTAAAGTCCCATCCCCTCTGCATCACATGATTAGCAAATTGTTGTGGATTTTCATGGAATTCCATCACCATGAGACCACATTTCTTTGAGGCATTTTTTCAAATAGTTTGTCGCCTTCTCTATGCTAGTACATTTATCATACATGTTTACCAAAGTATTCTATCAAGCAGTTCGCTTCCTTGTTGCTATGGCTAAAAGCCTAAAATAGGTTCTTCCAAAAAAGCTATGGATGCTTGGAAAAAATCTATCAAATCATACTAATAAGCAATAGCATAGAAAAGGTAGCAAACTATTTGAAAAAAACCCTCAAAGAAATCTGGTCTCAATGGTGACGGAATGCCATGACAATCCACAAAAATTTTCTTGTCATGGCATTCGTCATGCCATTCCATCATCATAAGACCACATTTCTTTGAGGAATTTTTTCAAAGAGTTCACTGCCTTATCTATGCTCTTATGAATAGAATTTATTGAAATTCGAGATGCTCTTATAATGTCTACATCATAGGTGGTCATGATAAGGTTAAATTCAAATGAATAACTTGAAATTTCCTCATCAAGCTTCACCCGCACTTTTTTAATGGCTTAAAATCATAATTGAGATTTGTCAAGATCATCAAAATAAGGATTTTGCATTGCTTTTCTGCTTGAGATTATCTTGGATGGCTCATAAATTTGCATTTTATGCAAGGGGACACCAATCAATGTTTGCCTAGTTAAATACAGATACACAAAGTAAAATAAGATGATAGCATTGGCATCAACCAAACTAACGTGGATACAAGTATAAATTAATAAGAACTGTTGTGCACATACTTACAAATTAATCCAATGAACAATCTAGGTCTACTCTACTCTTTATTGTGTCAAGTATTACCTCATGGTCAAACTCATGGACTTTCCACAAGATCTTGTTCAAAGGTCTACTCCCATATTCTCTCAAATGAACATTGGATGCCACGACAAGGTTTGAGTAATGAAGAATCTTATGATGCATGCCAAATTCCTCAAACAACCAAATGTTTAACACTCTTATGTGGGTAGCTTCTTAGCCACAATCTAGTAACAACAACTGAGCCTATAGGATATTCAATGTTTTCTCCATCTATAATTGGGGCTTCCAATTTATTTTTTGCCACAACACAACGACACAAGTAATAGTTTGTACCCTCTTCATTGTCTTCATTTGCAATAACTGCATAAACATGCTCTGCATTTATATGTGTGGAATATCTCTTGAAATTATTCAACATTATGAATATAGTACAAAGTAAGATAACAATATGGAATTTCAAATACTAAGAAAGTAGATATATTACTTGGTTGAACTAGATCCGATACAGGGTCAAAGTCGATCGATGATTCCATCTGTGTTAGTTCCAATACCATCAGAGGGTGATATATGTGAAGTGGGCTAAGATAACTTGTCAACCATTTGTCAACCCACTCCCCTAACTCACAATCATTCCAGGCTTGCATTGTACATGAAGAAAAAAAGCATGCCATCTTACATGTATCGATACCCCATGAACTTGCATTTGAGCTAAGGAAAGAGTGCAACTCACTCGATCCTATTAGTGTACAACAATCCTCATATGGTGCAATGTTAGTATCATCCATCAACCAAAAAAATTTATGAACTGAAGACGTACCTTCATTACCCGGACCCATCGAACCATTACACCACTCGACGATTGACCTTGCATCTATCAACTGTGCACTATCTTTATACTTTAACTCTTCTCATGCTAATGCTCTTTTCACGCATGCTCTTGCATTGTCATGCTCTCCCTTTCCATGTCTAGCCTCACAAAAGTTCCACATATGTTGAACATGTGTAGTGAGATGCATCCTGCACAACCAATAGAACATGCATGCATTCTTGAACTGTGCTACACAGTTATCTGACTATATTATATGTCGATCATATGATATGTCCCTCTAAGCCAAATTATTGTAGAAAATTTGGAAGCAACCTTGCACGAACTCTAGAGAATGTCTATGATCATCACTAATATAAAAGTGATACTCCCTCAATACCTTCCTTTTGTCCTCTGTACTTTCAGCTGCATGTACGAATGCTATGTGCACAAATATTGAAACCTGTGTGGATTTGTAATACTGTGATTGCACCTCACAGTGTGGTTGTAGAGTGTAGTTCTCTACAAATTCAACCACTGATACTATGCTACCAAGTGGAAACGTTTCCTTGCATAGCTTGAATTGTGTGTCTAGCCATCGGGCTCTATGGGTATGCCTTGCATACTCATACACTAGATTCTCACAAAACATGGACATGAACTGATACACTGGAATCTTCTAAATAACCAACTCACACTTTTTTGCTTTAGACCCATCTTTTTTAGCATATGCCACTATTTTATACTTCCCGAACTCTACTAGTTTTTGTCCTACCTCATATGTGCTTTCCATATGCTGACATACTAGCATTCGTTGCAAGCCACCGCAATGCTTGCATGAACCATCCAAGCATGCTGTCCTATAGAATATTTGGCCATCCTCTATTTAACATAAAATTTTTGATAAGAAATTTCTTGAAAATTTTGGTGGGACTTCTATGCCACAATCCTGCAAAACATCATTAGTATGCAAATGTAAACATATAGAACGATAAACATCATAATGGTTAGAGAATTCAATATGTAGTTTACAGCAACAAGTAGTGCATGTGTGATTTTTCTTGACATTAAAAGGTTTAATCATTTAAAAAATTCTTTGAGAAATACTAATTTGAGGATAAGAATTTTGAATTTATGAAAAAATTGGGTTTGAGTCGTATTCAAAAAATTCTTTGGATGTGGCTCATGGTTTCGACTACTATTCTCCTTCTTACAACTTTTTTATCTTTGTGTGGCAGTCTCCCCGAGAATGCCCATAATTCATTTGAATCGGTGCCCTCAATTATTTACCACCTTTGAATGGCATTTGATAAATTTTTTCTACTAATTCCCATTTGTTCACTTATCTTTTTAATGAGGCGAGATCTCTTTGTTTGATAGCTTACCAAAGTTGATGTAATGACACGTCAAGTGACATTACTATCCTTTGAGTGTGAGGTCTTACCCACACTGTCATAAGCATCCATTAGATTCTTCACAATAGTGTTTTCACTTGATGCATTCGATGTTCTCAACCCAAGAGTCTTCATGATGTCTCTATACTTTAAACCCCACATCATTTGAATAAATAGTTGACATCTTATAGTCTCATTTAGCCATTGAAAGAAAATTTTCTGAATCTTATCAGCATATCTTCTACAAGTGCATTTTGGAATCTTACCTTCCATGTGCTACAAAATATCCTCATCAATATTAATCAAAAACTTTGGATTTCTACGCAAAATTCTAGGTGGTGTTCTCTTAGGTACATACATCTCAACATTAACAATTTCATCAATATTTAATTAAGGTGGGCTTGATAGCATACCTTCGATCAAGGGTGGAATAGAAGACATACCTTAAGGTTCACGTGGGGATGATCGCATACCTTGTTCCTCAACTCTGAGTGATGATGTACTCTCAACTTTAGATGTGGTGGATGGTGTCCAACCATACTCACTTGTGGTAGATGGTGTCCCTCCATATTCGTTTGTGCTTAATGGTGTCCCTTCGTATTCACTTGTAGTAGATGGTGTGTCTCCAACTACGGTATCTGCATCTCCCCTAGCACGACTCTTTCACATTTGTTCCCTTTGTGCTACCAATTTATTTTCTTGTTTTGACAGTTGAGGTTCCTCTTCAACTAGCTTGTTTTCATCAACTAATTTAGACACCTTTAAAAAGAATTGTAAGCTCGAGAAAGGAAGATCTTCTATCCCAGAAATCCATAAAAATTAGTAAAAAAAACCTCTGCTCAGTTATTTTGGAAACCTTTTCTATTCTTGTTTTCAGGTTGCATAGTGATACAAGCATGTTCTAAGATTTTATTCTTGTAAGGGAAAGAGACTTCTTTCATTCTTGAAAGTTGTAGGAATTGTAATTCAAATAATCAGTCTAATCTGAACTTAGTTTTCTAAGTCTCAGTCTGTGGTTTCCTTAGAATTGTTTAGAGAGTCTAAGAAGTGATTATTAGCCATTCCACCGATGTAGGGCTAGTAGGTCAGTGGAATGGATCATATTTAGTGTCTTTTCAATGTGAAGATGTGTGTGGCAGGGGTAAATAGAAATAAGAATTTGGGATAATGTTGCATGAACAAAATTCTGAATTTTCTCATTCAAAAAAATGGTGTTTTCAAGTAGGGTTTGAGGATAAAACATGTAGAGGAGATTAGAAATGATTTTAAAATAACTTTTAGACATAATGAAGCATGTTTCAATTGTTGGGCAGAGTATTAAAGGTTTTGCAAATGTTTCATTAAAGAAACCCTCATGGTTGGTGTGTTTTCACCCTATAATCAAATGTTTACTGATTTTGTGTATTGATGGGTGTTTCCCATCTTGAAAATTGTTTATTTGTGAGTTTATACACATGGCCTAAGACTATTTGCAGGTTTGGTGGATTAGTGAGTAGTTCTATGATGACTTTCTTTGATAAATTGACCTATTTAAAGGCTTTTACTAGTAGACAACATGTTGGTTCTACTTTGTTTTGTGAAATCAGTTTATAAAATTTTATAGTATGTTGAAAAGGATCAAAATAGGCTTGAGAATCTGTATTGGGATTGTGTAAATGCATTATGATAGAAAATGAATCACTCGATTAGATGGAATGCTGGCCTCCTAGAGATATTTGGCATTATTTGCTAAAAACAGAGAATATGTAGAAATAGCGAAAGGAATGTTATTAAGTGCTTGGGAGTAGTCTCATTTGTGATGCCAGAGTTGTGTCTATGCTTGGTAATGTTTTGAAGGTAGATTGTGAAAGATTTGATGATTTGGGCATATGTTTACAATATATGGCAATGGTTTCTTGAATGCAAAGTAGTCAGAGTGTGTCTATACTGATATATTGGAATATTACAATCAAAACATGATGAAATTGGTATCTTAAAGGTCTGGTGATAGTGTTAAACTAATGTTTCTTATTGTTGTTACAAATGATGTTTAAGTGAAGATAGGATGATGGATGTGTTGATTTGAGAAAATATATCTTAAATGGTTGGGATGATGTTTGATTGCAGGTCTAAGGAACAGAGGTGTTTGATTGTTTTTGCCTTGAAGGGGTATTTTTAGTTGATGAGTGATTTTTGTATTGTTTATGACAAGAACAAAGTTGAAAGTTGATTCTAAAAATGGCTTGCTATATGGAGATGGTGAATTGGCTACTGATAGGCTTATAACTTGAAATGAAATAAATGGATTTTGGTTGAATGAAAAGTAGTTTTGGATGAATTTGACAAAGTTTTTATAGATTGATCTTTTACTCTTTATTGATTTGGGAAGGAAGTTCCCTAAAGAAATGATGTTGTTGAGTGGCTTGGCAATCTGATATTGCATCACAAACAAACAATTTGATCAACATGGAATAAGCTAAACAAAAAAAATGAAAGCAAGCCATAATAGAATGAAAGAAAATGTACAAATATTTCACATACCTAAAAAATCAAAGTTTCAAATAGAGGAGTTCTACACAGTAGACACCTAAAAATGACCTAGGCCTGCAAGCTTCATTTTTACCACTTTCATCCTAGCATAATTATGACATTTAATTATGTCCTTGGTCCACATTCGACTATTAATTAAATAATTCATAATTATTTAATTAATTCATGTCTTTGTATTCTTCATGATTATTAAATAAATAAATAAATTTATTTATTAATACGTCATTAATTGTCTAAGTCTTTCCTTAATAATTAAATAAATTTCTTAATTTATTTAATTCCCCTTTGTCATGATCACTAACTGTCATAATTAAATGATTAATTTATTTAATTAATTAATCTTATCTTCTAAATTAAATAATTATATTTAATTATTTAATTGCCAATTTAATATTCCTCTCATTTTAAATAAATCAATTGTTTAAAATGTCATCACAATCTTAACTGTCAGTCCATTTTGGTAAATAATCTAAAAAGATTATTTATTATCTCTCAAAATCCATAATTTGAATTATCTCAATTCAAATTGGTAAATAATCTTCCAAAAATCAAGCAATCGGTCAGATTCTTGATTTTCCAAATTTGATCTTCATTTCAAATCTTATCTTCTGGATTTTTTGAATCTCGCAAATCAGACAATCTTTATCTTCTTGATTTTCAAAAATCTTCATTTTCTAATTAATTTGTCTCATTTATTCTCCAACGTCGATCCAATTATCTGAGATATTATTTTGACTGTTCGATTAATGAATTTTCCCTAACCCTAATTAGGGATTCTCAGACTTAATCTGGACCTCTAATTCTAGGTCTTTCTTAGAATTTAATCTCATCCGTCTGCTCAAAATTGTGTTTTCTATAAAAGAAAATTTTGCTCATAATTTTGGGATTTGACAATTTCATTTTCGAATTTAGGCATTATAGTCATTTTAGTATTGGTAATTATTATTTCATTTAGCATATTTTCATAGTCATAGGTATAGACATAGGCATTACTCTATCAAATCCTTCAACATTTGCATAGGGCTTTGACATTATCATAGGTTGCTCATTTGAAATCTGAGGGCCTCATTGACTTGCTACAAACTAGAAGGTGCTACAAAAATGAATCATGGAGACTTCGGCGATCAGGTATAATCGTTCTTTCATGTGTTTCCATTGTGTTTTGTAGCTACTTTGGGATTTTGTCATTTTTCTTTCAATTTAATTGATCTAATCTAATACCTAGAAATTACCCTCAGTTACACAACCCAGTTATGCAGCCTTTGCTTCTTCCTTCCTCAAACTCCTCAAAAATTTGACTTCTTCAAAAGCTTGTTCCCCTCCATATTTCAATTGTATATCAATTATCACTATAATTCAAACTTGAATTTATATTATATGCCTCTCAATATGAAAACTATGCTATTTCATGCAAAGGTGATGGAAAGAACATTCAAAAGGCGATGGAATCTCAAAATCATGCATGCACACTTCACTCAATGACCAAAAAACTACTTTTTGTTGGAGCACGCTCAAAACCAAGAGAATATGTAGAATGTGGGCTGCCATCATGGGTATACTATGATATTTTACCATTTTAGTGATAATGTGAGAGTTATTTAATCCTAAATGAACATATCTCTATTGGTTAATAACACACTTGCATTATGATAACCATGTCAAGCTGTGTTGGCATATCAGTGAGACACTGTCCATGTCTCCCCGATGCCAACATAGTTAGCATTTGATATCGCCAAGAGTC